>BQNB010010754.1:0-83165 GCA_026074375.1 Tanacetum coccineum | reverse complement strand
GAGTGATACTTAAGTATTCACAGTGAAGATGGAAATCCTGCTTGAGCCAACATCAAACAAGCTCTTGGTAGGTGACTTGCAAGATTCTATATGAATCAAGCTTGTGATAACTGGATATCAATTTTGGTCCAGTAAATGAATTGACGACTTAATCAGAAAGATAGTAACTATCTGATTCACTCTTACCGTGTTGTCTGCTTTGAGACGTTCCGGTAATGAGAACTAGCAAGCATGGTGAATCTAATACATCTGTGTTAGAAGATCCTACGCTTTGAGCTGGAAACCCTGTCAAGGAGATTCTTTGAATCTACCTGATCACAGGTATAGTATTTATACTATAAAACGGGAAACCGGAGGTTAATGCAACCGAAGTCAAGATGAATGACAAAGCCATATTCATCTTTTATTGCTAACTGTCTTATTTCAGGTTTAGACGACGGTGTTGCAGCCTCATTCCAGCGAAGTCGGATTCATAAACCACATGCTCATACTCAAGCTTTCAAAGTCAATCATTCAACGTCAAGATAGTTGATTCTAATCTTCCCCACCATCAAAGAGCCTCAAAGTCAAATAAAGAATCATCAATTGGGGAGATTGTTAGACTTATAATCACATATGTCAAACAAGAATGTAACAAGTATGAGCATGTTGGTCAAGAGCACAAGTTGATCAAGAAAGTCAAATCAAGATGATTCAAGTCAAGGAGATGATGCAAGATAACGATCTCAAGAACTCAAAGTCAAAAGATAAAGGCTCAAGATCAAGATCACAAAGCATGAATGAACAAAGCCATTACAAACAAGACAAGACCAAAACAAGGCAAAGCATAAACGTCAAAAGTCATATCTTCAACGTCAAGGGAGACAATGATAAATCAAAGCAAACTCCTACAAGAATGTCATCAGTGGTACATAGGAGTTTGAAGAAAGAGACCTCAACTTTGGGGGAGATTGTTAGCCTTAATTATATTAAGTCAAACATGAATGTTATCGGTCTTACAAAGTCAAACTAGGTCTTGTATTGTAATAGGCTAGTCGGGTTCAACGGGCTTGGTTTGTAATCTAATATTGTCCGTGTTTCGGGCTCAAAGCCCAAGATATGCCAAGCCCGGCCCATGTAGAAAGCCCATACGCCTACTAGTTGGCATTGGGTATAAAAGGACCCTCTCCACACATGGAGAGGGTGTTGGTTACCATATTTTACACTTGTATGTGTGTGTAACCATCCACCTCTCTAGTTTCTCTCTGATAAATCTTCCAACTTTTCTTTCTATCTTTCTAGCTTTTTGCTTATTGGTATAGCTTATGTTGTGAAATGGATTAAAGTTTTGGGATAACAATATAATAGCCACATAAAGTCCATGCATCACTTTAAACACATTATCACAGTAATCAAAGTAATTTCATACTAGCATCATTTCCATCCTAAGTTTAAAACAATGTAAAAAGATGGGACTATGAAACTCACCTTTGCTTAGCTTAATCCAAAAGATTCCAAAGAAGCTTCACAAAGATCTAAACAACAAACATACGAATATAACCATCACTTAGGAATTCACTCCAAAAGGAGGTAACCTCAACTATAATGGATTCTAATACTCATTTTATATCTTTTCCAATCTTTACATATCTATATTACACTTGATTATACATTTCATCTTTCTGCGTTTTTGGAACAGAATTTTAGACTCACTTGCACGCCCTAAACGCACCACTTTTACATCTTTATACTTATTGGAAAAATTCCACAGGCTGACCATTATGTGACTTATGAAACCCTAAAAATTCCCATAGGTCATACTTTTTGTAATTACCCATTTAGAATTTGATGAACCACAAGCTGTCCAGGCTTACCAAAAACGTACCCAAAGTTTGATGTTAGCTGGACCACGTTAACACATCCACCATATACTTAGCCCAAAAATCAGATGTCTAACACACAATCTATGAAACTTATCTTCCCCGTGAAAAAATTAGCCTTGAAAAGGGCTGTCTTGTATTTTTAGGAAATCGCAAAACCCTCTAACAACAAAACCCGTCAGAAACTGTTCTGTTTTGCAACTTATCGTATAACAACCCATTTTTTGACAACCTTCCCGACCATAAAAACTCTTGAGGTTGGGTTTTTTTGAAAGAAGACTCAGAGTAATACAATTTAAAAAAACGAATCTCTTCAATATCATTCTCCATCATAGAGAAAATCGCTCGTGAATACAGCCCTAATTCTGCTCAACCCTAAATCAAGATTTCATGAAAACCCTAAATGTAATTTGCAATGGTTATGACCCATATTCAAACCTAACTCATATTAGAACACTGAGTTAATCAATATGATTTGTATTTTTATTAAAACCTAATCCACATTATTAATGTTACTTGGAATGAAATCGATTAATGAAGGTTAATACATTACCTTTTTCGCAAAAACCCTAAACAATTCTAGGCTTTTTCTTGATCAACAATGGAGGCAAAACATATTTTCTTTTTTTGGTTGGGGGCTGCATATTGCGTGGGATATGACTGGGGAGGCCCTTTTGAGGTTTCTTTATACATATATAAAACTTAAATTATGGAGGAGGACAAGTTTTATTTCAAGTTTTAAAGTGGGTTTTAAACCTTCACAAAATGACCAAAATTAGATTCGTATTTCCAGTTTTGACAACTTTTAGTGTAAAGACGTTTTGACCACCTTCCCGACCATGAAAACCTTTGAGGCTGGATTTTTTGGAAAGAAGACTCAGAGGGATACTGTTTAAAAAAAAGAATCACTTTAATATCATTTTCTATCATAGAGAAAATCGCTCGTGAACACAGCCTTAATTCTGCTCAACCCTAAATCATGATTTCATGCAAACCCTAACATGCAATTCGTATGATTATGACCCTAATTCAACACTAATCACTATTATAACATTAGAACATCATTAAGATCTGTATTTTATGAAACCCTAATCCATCATACATTAATTGTTACATGTAAACACTAATTAATTAAGATTAAACATACCTACCTCTTGATTACATGATCCTAACACCAATTCTTGCTTACTTCTTGATCCAAATTATTGGTTCCTTGTTTTTAGGGATGGGAGTCGACCCTAGATGGTTATGGGGGCTGTATGGGACGAAATTATGGATGGGAATGCAGAATTTTGTGATAGGTTTTTAGTAAATACCCTTAATTAGCATCCTAGTCCCCCTAAAACTCTAGTTTTATTAAATTTGCACATTAAACTCTCTTAATACCTCATAACCGATCGACCATATATATAATTACATATATATTTTTGTATTTAATTATTAATTACATATTTACTTGCATTACCTTAAGTTTTTATAAAAACCTAAGCCAATTTGAGTAAACCTTTATACATAACCGCAATAAACCGCACCTTCTAAAAATAACTTTTCATTTCCAAATTCACATGCTATTTATGGAAAGTTTGATACAAACTTCCATATTTCAACCATATCATTCCTTCATAAAGCCACCCATATTCAATAAACGCTTAACCTTTAAAATCAAGTTTTGACGTAGCAATGCATGCAACACGTCTTTCATTTCCATTATCACCACACGTGAACAAATGAAATACTTATCTCCAACTCATATGCACATAAAATAAGATAATCATTTACCTCTAAAATGATATAATGCACATATATAAACCACTTAACAACAAAAAAGATCACATAGCCCACAAGAATCACACAAAATGAGTAATAAGTTAAAGTCTAAAGGTATAAACTAACCCGCTCAAACCACGGTTGTCACAGTTACCGATGGTATCCTTTCTACACACTCGCGTTTCCCTAGATGTCTATGCCAATTTAATATCTTATGGCTAGTTTTCTAAAGCCTAACGCACACATCCATCACAAGAAGCAACATGATAAAGATCTACATAATAAGTTTCATGCAATCATAAGTAAATACTAATGGATCTAGCCAGACATATTATAAGGAAGTGAGGAACATAAATTAATCAAACAACACATAGACATATTAAATGATAAAGGATAAAGGATCTCACTTGATTAGAACATGAGTTAATGGAAAATGCAAGAGGGTTTTGACACCCTAAAAACGGCCTAAGTAGCAGCCAAATTCGTCTTCTAAAACTAGGGTTCAGATCCAAAAGTTACACACTTAAAAACCCTAAAATAGGATAATAGATTGCGACGAGGTCATAGGTTTTCTGACGCCGTCGCTTCGCCGAATCTTCTAGGGTTTCTTTTGAGGCGGTTACGTTCTGACATCGTCTTCAATTACTATGACGCTGTGTCTTGCTTGTTTTGACGTCTTCGCAAGAGATTGCGACGCCGTCTCTAAACAATGTATGTAATATCTTCAAAATTGTTGGTGTAGAGTCGTAGTCTCATCTGTTTCTTCTCCATTTGAGCCCAAGTCATGTGTATTTCTTCCGAAAGCCATCCAAATGCTAAAAACACAAAAACAAATGATTAAGCACATAATCTAGGCATATTTGCATGATTTAGGAGGTTAAAAAGTGTGTAAAATGATACCTCATCAGCATCACTCTGAATGTTATGGCAAGATCACAAGGATAATTCGTAAGACTCTTGTTAACAATTGTGAACCTAATGATGTTCAACAAGTTTTTTTGTCATTCATGTGTCCTAATAAGATTTGTAATTGATCTCTTTAGCTCTAGACTCGACTTGTGCGTTTTGGATTTAGTGATCGAAGGCTAGAGCAGACTGTCACCTATTCAATATCAACATTCTTGGAGTGATAATTCAATTGTAGTCGTGATAATCTTCGTGACAAATGAGACAAGAATATTTTAAGAGAAACTTAAATGGATGGGAAGGGTTGTGTAGTGCATCACTAGGTGCATGATGTCTTTTTTCAATACCAAAATTCATCTTTGTGTAGACTGATAGCATATGTATTGACCTGGTTTCTTCCTAAGTTGTATGAAGGGATTCTTTCTTTTCACCATTTATCCTTATATTTCTTTTTCATTCTTCAACTCTTTCAATGCTTATCAAGACGTCATTACAATGACCATGTTGTGATTCTTCCAGTGATAATTCATGTCTTAGTTAACATTAGTCCTTTACTTATTCTTCTCCATATCATACCTAAGGACTGATATTTCTAACTATGGAGTGTCTTTGGGTAGATCCCTTCAGTTCTGGTAGATCATAGGACAATACCTAACCTTAACCACCTTTTGACTTTAGAATCATCATGAATTACTTGGTTGTTGGGTATTTTATTGTAACCATAAAACCATTTTGAAAAATCAATCAAAGTGTTTGATAGAATTATCAAAAACGTTTGACACTTTAAGAGTTTCATCTTTTGAAATACTTCTCCTTCACACGTGCATCGATATTCGAAAGTGTTTCGCACATGTGGGTAGAAGTGAAAAGCACTTTGAGTCTTATAGATCACTTATTATTTTTCCTAATCATATTTTAAGCACATTTTGCCCCGTATTGAAAATAATAACATGTTAATATTCTTAATATGAATTGATTAAAAATTGTGATGAAAATCATGGAGAGAAAATGATACCATAAATTATGCATGATTTTTTTTAAAAAGATTATGAATAAATTTTCAACAGCTCCCCCTTAATTTTACATTTGTTTGACACCACTAAAAAATGATACCAATTTGTAAAAGATATACAAAATTAAGGTTGAGTTAGTGTTGAGCACATAATTTTGAAAGATTATGAATTGTCGTTGAAGAATACTTGAAAAATTGTGCTCAAACATTAGATTATCTTATAACACAATTAGAAAGCAAGTTATTTCAGAGTATGTTTCTATCTAAAATGGATGGTCACTAGGCCACAGGCGCGGTTTTTGATTTCTCTAGACCGGATGTAGCTTCGATCGTTGGCGCATTTTTTTATATATCCAAACTCTTAAAAAAACTATTTGTCATTGAATTACCACTTATGTTATTAATAAACTTTTGTGAATGTCTAGCACACTAATTTGTTAAATACCACGATTAAAATTGTCTTGATGAAAATCTTTTTGCAAAAATTCTGCTAAGACACCACATGAAAGACAGTTTAACGTTTTGAATACATAAAGAAGTGTCTTGACATGATGTATCCGAAAGCATTAAAACTTTGGTTTTTGGAGAAAACCCCCCTCAAAAATTGATTCACTTGTAAAAATGATCGTCTTTTGAAAGTTCCATGGGGAATGGAGTGTTGAACACACAATTTTGAAAGAACCAATTGTTAAATCACTTATTATGAGATGTTGTCATGAATGAGTTATTCTTGAAAAATTATGTTCAACTTTAAAAAAACCACTTGTTAGAACACTTCTCTTCTAACACTAAGGATAGGCACACTGAAGCGTACACTCTCCTTTGTCATTGGAGTCCGAGTTGTAATCTAAGAGCGATTACAAGTCATTGTCATGAGCTCAAAACTTTGAATGTTTTGTATAAGTAGCTCAAGACCGAGAAAATTGCTCTTTGGGTTGTTAGGATAAGCTATCTTTAAAGATAAACTTTCCTTTCTTTGAACTCCGAGTTATGTACTGATTTTCACATAAGCCATGAAGAAAGTTAGAGATGACATGTTTTGAAATGTTTGAACTCCTGCTCGAACTTCATTTACATACATGTGTCAATGTTAATCGACATTTCTAGGTACGTAATGTTATCGATTCCAAGATTCATGTCGAGAAGATTCTTTTTGGAATTTTGTAGTTTTATGATTTTGTATTTTCTTGAACTTTCTTTTTTGTTCTTGATTTTATAGGTTTTATATTTTTGTATTTTGTTTTCTAAAAAATATTTACATGTCGTTGTTTGATGGTATATCAAGCAATTTCATTTGCCAGAGCATTCAGTTCTGATGTAGTCAAACTTCTCATACCGGGTCGTCCAACAAGGTACTTAAATCTTTCTTTCAAAAGAGCTTTCATAAACATATCGGCTAACTGATATTCAGTTCTGACAAAGTATAATTCAATTATACCATTTTCAACATGTTCATTGATGAAATGGTAATGGACTTTGATATGCTTGGTGCAGGAGTGTTGCATAGGGTTGCACGAGATGGCTATGGCTGACTGGGATTCACAGTACAACGGTATTTTGTTGTAGTCAAAACCATAATCCTAAAGCGGTGTTCTCAACCAAAGGACTTGAGCGCAACTTGCAGATAACTGCCACGTACTCGGCTTTTGCCGTTGACATTGTAGTGCAGTCTTGCTTCTTGGATGACCAACCAACGAACTTATCACCTAGGAATTAGATTCCTCCAGAAGTGCTTTTACGTGTATCAAGACAACCTGCATGGTTTGTTTGACAACCCAAAATTTCAGGTTATCTTTTTCTTAAAAACTTGAACAATTTACTTTGAATACGTACGTACTTACTTTAACTTATGACCGGAGAGGTTATCCCGCGTACTATGAAAAATAACTTTGAACGTATATGTGTATGAATTAACCTAAAACCGGGAAAAGATCCCGCAAACTATGAAAAACGTCTTTGAACGCACAACAACTCTAGACTACATTTAGTCTACTTATGATAAGTATATTTATTATACTTACGGATATATTTCATAAGTCATATACATTTCATTTCATTATTTTTACATAAGCTATATAAACTTCCATGGTTTTGCATGCATGCTTACATAAAATTACCCAACACTTCACCACCTTTTATATACTTATATAACTACACCTTATACTTTCAAAAACTACACAAAACCCTCCCTAACCTTCTAGAAACCGTCCAATATAAGGAGTAATAAAACAAATGGGTTTTCATGGTACTAAACAACACACTTCCTTTTTGGTAAACCTTCACATGTGCATAGTAACACAACACTATTTCTCAAAACCCTCCCCCTCTTTTCCCCCTTCTTAGGCCAGTTTTAAGCCCCTCCAAAGACTCAAAAATACTTTCCCAAATAGCTTATACACATGCTTATGACTACCCCTTTTACCATTCAACTTTCTCCTTTGGTTTCTATATAAGCTAGTCACCTAACAACACCCACATAAAAACAAGGGAATATAAAATTTGCTTAAGTGTTCTTGCAAAGGATTAAGGCTTGGGTAATTAAATCAAGGGTTTTGAAAGCATAAAAACTAGGGTTTACTAGTTATTTTGGGGTATTCTTGCATAATTAAGCATCCATCTTCATCTATTATTGTAAGTATCATTATTTTCATAATTTCATATATTAAATACATCTCATATATGATTTATAGCTCGTTAGTATGCTTATGTATAAGTGAAACTTGTTAAAAAGCTTGTTTTATAAACTCTAGATTTGAGCAGATTTTTGTGTTGACTTAATATCTTGTAACAACCATTCTAGGGTAACCAATAAGTAAAAATACTTTCAAATTATCTTAATGTAGTGTGTTACCTAAATTTCTAGAGTTTCCCAAAAGGATTCGGGTTTGTTTATATTTTTAAATGATTTTTATAAGATTAGTGCGCAAAACAAAGTTCTGGACTTTAAATATTTTTATTAGCACATTAGGAGTAAAATGGAGTTTTGGTCCAGTTGAGACTTTTTTAGAGGATATCTTAACTTAAACACAACAAATTAGATCAACTCGAGAGGATAAAAATTAAGTGAGTTATGACTAAAAATCTCAGCTAAACTTTCTGCTTTGTGGATAGCAAGACCTTTGTGTATTCTAGACTACTTTTGGACCCTTTAAACTTTTATTCAACATACGAGACTTATATTTTTGGAAAGATAACTCGAAAACCTTCGACCTAGGCTTTTGAAACATATTTATACGGTAGAAAATGAAGGAGATACGATCCCATGAAGTTGAGAAATTCCAACAAACTATTTTGAGAAACTTTTAATAATAAACACTTGTAAAGTTATGTGTAAAACAAAGTATAGTTTGACTTAGAAAAAAATTAGACACAAGCATATTAGGTTAAGGAGTATATTTATAAAGCTCATATGCATATAGTGCACTCATTGTTGTAAACCTGAAGCGCATCATTATTTAATTAGGTCGCGGTTAGCACTCGAGCTACTTTGTCACTTGCGTTATTTTCCCGATTGCATCATTCATTTAAGGAGAGTTTCATGGCCCCTACTTTACTTGTTTTGAACTATTTTGAGGGAGAATATATGCTCATTTACAAACTCATTTACATTACTTGCTTTTACTTACGGACACAAGTACTTTAAACTTTTATGCCATGCCTAAGTTTCCCTATTGCCATGAAGTCCCCACTATCATGAACCGTTAATTACTTTGTGTAAGCACAAATTTTGTGGATAGATCTATCGGGTTGACGAACCCCGTCTGGGTATGTAACAACTAATTACCATGTCAAATGGACGCATTTCATCTAAGGTAGTACTTGGATGTGTTGGCAAAACATCAAACTTCGGGGCATGAATCTGACATACTGAGATTTGCACGTAATGTTAAGGCTTCAGTGTCATGAGCTTATTGCAATAGTAATAATTTTCTTGTGATATTGTATGTGTTACAATATTCATACACTCGAAAACCTTGTGGTCCACACTACTTTTACTGAATGTTACTGATTACTAAAACCTATGAACACCAACTTTATCTTAACACTTTAGCATGTATTTCTCATGTCCTTGAATTACATGGCTAGCATCATGGAGTCTGATGTGTTTCAAAAGCTTTAAATTTATAGTTACTGAAAATACCAATTTTATTATAGGGAAACACACGAGTAAAAGTATAACCCACGTATGTAGTATAATCTTTTTAGGTAAGACCAGGTCGTCCACAGGGATTTGAGTAGTGTTCAAATAATCAGAAAGAAAATAGACTTTAACAATTTTGAAAGTAACTTTTGTTGTACCAGTGATAATAAAGATGACTACTTGGATACTTGAAAATAATTTATAAGTGTTGGAAATGATTAGACCTCAAAAGTGAAACCTTAATTTATTAAAAGGATTTCTCGTCAGAAAACGTTTTCACAAACTAACTTGATTAACTTAATACTTATATTTAGTTAACTAGACCAAATGTGGCACTCAAATAATCCAGTTACTAGTATATCAAATCTTATTTGTTTATCAATTTATGAAAGTGGATTTCTCGGCATAAACGATAAAGACTATAGACAAATCTTTAAAACCACATAGATCATAACGGGTCTTTCAACCTATACCGATATGATTATATAATTTAAGTTGATAAGCAAAGACGGACAAGATAAGATATAATAGGATTGCAACATAAGCTTGAGATAAAAGATATCACGATCATACCAAACACTTATTCATTATCATAACATCATCGAGTAGTCATGAGAGATTTAGCCTCTCATGGCTAAGGAGTTTATAACATAACTTGCTTCAATAACGAACTTCATTATATTGATTATACTAGTATGATTTTCTTCCTCGATCTTGGTTCTTTGATCTTGAATCTCCAAAAGATATAGTGTTTATGCTTGGAGAGAAAGGTTTATGTGGGAGAAGGTTTGTTGTTTGTGATGATGTTTTATGTTTGTGGATATCAAAATGAGAGATTTTGAGGCTCTATTTATAGGCTGAAATTCGGGTGAAAGTGCGGCGCACACAAAAGATTGTGCGGCGCACTTGGTGATTAAATGCACAAGTATTAAATGTTTATTGAGTAAGTGCGGCGTACAAGAGAATATGTGCGGCGTACTTAGGGTATAAATGCAGTAGCATTAAAGTCTTTATAAATTCTTCATATCAGGTGGGAAGTGCGGCGCACAAAGGAAATTGTGCGGCGTACTTGGTGAGTAAATGCGATTTTGACTGTCTTTAACTTGAAGGTAAGTGCGGTGCACAAAAGGCAAGTGCGGTGCACATTTGGCACTTAGAGCTTGATTGTTGATCTTTTCTTGAATGATGATTTCTTTAACGTGTAAGTATTTGATTTTGATGTATCTAACCTCGGTACGTCTTCAAGTAAACATGCAATAAATTTAAGCTATTAAGTATCGAAAGTTCATGATAAATGATAAAATATATAAAAATAACGCCGCATAAAACATGTATAATTTGGGCGTTATCAAATCCCTCCACACTTATCTTATTGCTTGCCCTCAAGCAATTGAAGCGAAGAAAGAAAATCATTTATCGTGACGTGGAGAAAAAAAAATTTTAAAGAGTTTGCATATTAGGTAACTTTTCAGGCATAGACATGTAACATAGCACCTCACATAGGAATAGTGTTTGATTTTTAATTCACTCAGGCCACTCAGACAGGGTTTATTTTTTTATAAAGAACACACTATTTCCACAGAAATAATCTAGACAGCTACCATAGGCTTGTACTTAACACATAAACCTGGCCGAAGGGCGAAACTTGATACTGGGGCAGATACAATCTTCTCGTGCCAGAACATAAGCCTTTTCTTCCTTTGAACTATATATATATATATATATATATATATATATATATATATATATATATATATATATATATATATATATATATATAAAACAAAACTTTGGTTGGACATAAACTTCTTCATTCAACTTAGGTAATTTTGGCAAACCTTAGCACTAAAAGAGAATAGTACTTGCCAAGAACAGGAAACTTGCGGGGGAATTCATTCCATTACATTAGCTTCGGTCTAGTAACTGATGATTTAAGCACAAGTTATAGAGCTTCTAAAATTTACCGGAGACTCACTTCAATTATAATTATCAACCAATAAGCAGATGTTTCAGAAAAGGCGACAAAACCTTATTACACATCCATAACGATGGAATGATAATATGACTGCATTCTATTCTTAAATCGTACAAGCTAATGGCATCAATTTTCTTGGGTATCAAAGTGGATACCCGATATTCTTTTGCTTTAGAATTTCACAAATTTAGTGGAGTAGGGTGTGCTAAAAAATTCAATCCGGTTGGATTGCCTCTTATAAGAGCATTTTATATTTGAGAGGGCATATATATATATATATATATATATATATATATATATATATATATATATATATATATATTGATTTTTTAAAATATCAGAAAAAATTTGCAGGGCAAACATGGAGGGATATGATTAATTTTTTCTATTTGGCTCTCCTCCACACTTAAGTTGAACATTGCCCTCAATGTGATAACTGATAATAGAGATAAATAGAGAAAATTAAGGGGGGAAACAAAATCGGGTACTCTCTCGGGGCATAGGGAAATGTTTATAGCTGCGAGAAGTGAGCCTATTCTTGAGCATACTTCTTAATTTTCTATATCTTTAAGCTAAAGTACCAGCATAAAAGTAAACAAACAAAAGCACACAAAAAGAAAATATTTTTGTTGTTTTTTTTAGAAAATAAATAAAAGATATTAAAAGAAGAATGGAGCTCCTCCACACTTAAGTGAAGCACGGGTTGCCTCCCGAGAAGCGCTTAATTTTTAAGGGAGTCTTTAGCTAGACTCGTACTTCGTGAGTCATTCTTTTGGGAAAAAGGGAGTTACTGCATCCCTTGGGTCATTATCTTCTTCATGAAATAGTTTAAGTCGATAGCCATTGACTATGAATGTCTTTCCATCTTTTCCATAAAGTATAACATATCCAGATGGATATTGATGTTTCACTACATAAGGTCCTAACCATCGAGATCTGAGTTTTGGTTGTTTAAACTTGTACTTTAAGTGAAATAGCAGAATTTTGTTTCCTTGTTTGAATTCTTTTTTCATTTTTAATTTATAGCCATGCCAGACTTTGGTTCTTGCCTTGTATAGACGAGATTTTTCATATGCTTGATGTCTAAGTTCATCTAACTCGTGTAACTGAAACATTCTTTTCTCACCAGCAGCGATGAGATCTGGGTTGCAATTCTTTAGAGCCCAGTATGCACAGTGTTCAATTTCAAATGGTAAGTGGCAGTTCTTTCCATATATTAGTTTGTAGGGTGTGGTACCGGTAGGTGTTTTGTAGGCAGTGCGAAAAGCCCACAGAGCGTCATCAAGTTTTCTTGACCAAATAACAGGATTGTCTTTAACAGTTTTTTCAAGAATTCTTTTAAGAGCTTTGTTCGTGTTTTCAACTTGACCACTGGTTTGAGGATGATATGATGTGGAGAAACGGTGGTTAACTCCATATCTTTTCATGGTTATTTCTATTATTTTGTTGCAGAAGTGAGTTCCTCTGTCGCTGATTAGAGCTTTGGGCATTCTGAAACGACAGAATAGTTTCTTTAAGAAGGTGACAACTACTCGGGCATCATTGGTTGGTAAAGCCTGAGCTTCGGCCCATTCAGATACGTAATCAATAGCGACAAGAATGTATTCGAACTTATATGATGTCGAGAATGGTCCGATAAAGTCAATACCCCATATGTTAAAAATTTCACATACTTGAATGTTTTTAAGGGCATCTCATTACGTTTCAATATATTTCCTGTCTTTTGGCATGCTTCGCAAAGGCGAACTAGAGCGAGCTTCTTTGATGATTGTTGGCCAGTAAAATCCTAAATCTATGACCTTTTTAGCAGTTGCGTTTAGTCTATAATGTCCACCGGTGGGTCCGTGGTGACATTGATCTAAAATGGTTTGAGTTTCTGGTCCAGATATACAGCGTCGGATCATACCATCAGAACATACTTTGGAAAGGTAAGGTTCTTCCTAAAAGTAGTGTTTGAGGTCAGAGAAAAATTATTCTTTTGTTGGTACGTCATTCCTTTTGGTATAATATCACCGACTAAATAGTTTGCAAAGTCTGCGAACCAAGGTTCATCTTTAGTATTGATTTCCATAAGAGTTTCTCCGGGAAAGTTATCATCGACTTCACTATCATTGCTTATTTCGTCATTTTTGATTCAGGATAAGTGATTGGCTGCAACATTCTATGTTCCTTTTATGTCATTTATTTCTATGTCGAATTCTTGCGAAAGTAGAATCCATCGAATAAGGCGTGGTTTAGCATCTTGTTTCTTGAATAAGTTCCTTAGAGCTGAATGATCGGTGTGAATAATTGTTTTTGAGAGAATAAGATAGGATCTGAATTTGTCAAATGCAAAGACTACAACCATAAGTTCTTTTTTTTTGTTACGGTGTATTTTTGTTGAGATGGATTAAGGGTTTTGCTTGAGAATTAGATTGGGTGAAAGTTTTTACAATCTTTTTGTCCTAAGACGACTCCTACTGCGAAATCACTTGCATCACACATAAGTTCAAATGGAAGATTCCAATTGGGGCTTACGATCACAGGAGCACATGTGAGTTTCTCCTTCAATAATTCAAATGCTTTTTGACATTCATCATCAAATTCAAATGGAGTATCTTTTTCAAGCAGTTTAGTAAGAGGTCGGGCGTTTTTTCAAGAAATCTTTAATGAAACGTCAGTAAAAACCGGCATGTCCTAGAAAGCTTCTAATACCTTTAATATTAGTAGGGGGTGGAAGTTTTGAGATTACGTCGATTTTTGGTTTGTCAACTTCAAGTCCTGCACTGGACACTTTGTGTCCAAGCACAATTCCTTCTTTGACCATGAAGTGACATTTTTCCTAATTAAGGACAAGATGAGCATTTTTACAACGTTGGAGCATTTATCGAGGTTGTTTAGGCCATGTTTGAAAGAGTTGCCGAAGAGGAGAAATCGTCCATGATTTCTTTCGACTGTTCTTACGATTTATCGTTGCAAAGATTGCCAACATGCACCTTTGGAATGTAGTTGGGGTATTACATAGCCCGAAAGGCATTCGCCTTTAAGTGTATGTTCCGAAAGGACATGTGAATGTTGTTTTTTCTTAATCATTAGGATCGATAGGAATTTGAAAATATCCAGAAAAACCATCCAGGAAACATAAATATTTATTTCCTGCGAGTCTTTCTAACATTTGATCCATAAATGGTAAAGGGAAATGATCTTTTGCGGTTGCTTCATTAAGTTTACGATAATCGATGCATACTCGCCAACCCGTAATGGTTCTTGTTGGAACAAGTTCATCATTTTCGTTGGTGACAACTGTAATGCCACCTTTCTTTGGTACACAGTGAATAGGACTAACCCAAGGACTATCGACAATTGGATAAATAATACCGGTATCCAAGAGTTTCATGATTTCTTTCTTAACAACTTCTTGCATGTTTGGATTTAATCTTCTTTGTTTTTGGACAACAGGTTTCTTGTCATCCAGAAGTTGTATCTTGTGTTTACAGAATGATGGGCAAATACCAGGAATGTTTGTTGTTTTACAAGCAAAGGCTTCCTTATACTTTTTAAGGACGGACACAAGTTTTTTTTCTTTTCTTTAGAAAGTTGAGATGATATGATAACAGGAAGAAAATAGGGTTCTTCTAGGAATACATATTCTAGATTATCAAGAAGGGGTTTTAGTTCAAGATCCGTAGGAGGTTCTTCGAGAGATGTTTTGATTTTATAGTCTGTATTGATGGTGATTTTCTCGAATGATGGTTCTTTGGTATCCGATTTAGAGTTAGAGTTTTCATCGGCAGTCATTGCCATGAATTCGTCGAATTCAGCAAAGATTTCTTCTTCGAGAAGGGTTCCTTCGATGGAATGGAGGATTTTAGTACCTTCATCTAGAAGAGCATTGCAATCTTCTTGTAAGATTTCATCAATAACATCGATACTGAAACATGTATCATCGTTCGAATAAGAGGTGTTTTCATCGCGAAAGAAATCGTTTTGAATATCATTCGTTCAGTTCCAACTCCAAGATTGAGTTGTTTCTGTTTAACTCGAATAACTGCATCAGCGGTGTGAATAAATGGTCGTCCCAAGATGAGAGGAACTTTGCTATCTTCTTCCATTTCGAGATAACAAAAATCGGCGGAAAGGTAAATTTACCAACTTCAACGAGTATATTCTCAGCTATTCCAACAGGATATTGGAATGATCTGTAGGCTAATCTCACGCTTATTTTGGTAGGTTTAAGAGTTTCAAGAGATAGTTTGGCATTATATCGATACGGCATAGGTTATGCTAGACATATGGCCGGCTAAATGCTTACTTGAGAAAGTTTTGTTGAAATTACATGGAATAAGGAAACTTCCAGGGTCTCCAAGTTTGGGTGGAACTTTATTTTGGATCATTGCTGAACTTTCATCGCTTAAGAAAGCGGCAGAAATTTGTTCGATTTTGTGTTTGTTGCTTATTAGTTCCTTGAGAAATTTTCCATAATTAGGCATTCCAGCTGAGACATCGATAAGAGGTACATTGATTCGAACGGCACGGATTATGTCGAGAAATTTTCCGTATTAGGCTTCCATTTTTTCTTTCCTTAGACGTTGAGGATATGGGATTTTTGGTTTGTACAGTTTGGGTAATGGAGTTTCTTTGACTGGTTTGGGATCTTGAGTTTTTGGTTGTGGTGTAGGTTCGTCTTTATCATCACTATCAAAATTGACAGGGGTTTCAGAATTGTCTTGTTGTTCATTTCGGTTAATTGGTGGGTTATAGGATTTACCACTTCTTGTGAACACGGCATTCACATGCTCATTAGGAGAGTGTGGTGGTTGGTAGGCTTTGGAATTGTGTCCATTAGATTTGGTTGACGGTGTTACTTGGAAAGAGAATGAGTCCAGAGATCGGACCAGATTGTTGTCAGCAAGTTAGTCAAACTTAGTTTCAAGGTTTCTAGATTAGACGGCTTTGATGATTTTTTGTGTACGGTTTCGAGTTGGGTTTTAAGATCATGAATGTTTTCTTTGACAAATTGCGTTTGGTTGATTGTTTGAGTTTTTCATGAAATCGTTAACTCTTTTTTTGAAGGTCCAAGGATTTATCATCGGTGTTGATCGATCAGTTGTCCCAGTTGTTAACTACTTCATCGTTTGAACGCCAATTTTCTGCGATTCGAGTCGCTGGTCCGCGGGTAATTCATGTAAAAACGAGCTTACAAAAAGTTGCATGAATTTGCTCTTCTTCAACGTGAGACAATGGGGTATGTCATCTTCATTAGTGGGTTTTGTTTTTTTGCATTGGATTGGAGTTTATTGTACTGAGCGTCCATTTTCAGGGTCATGGCATCCATTCAGGCCATAATTTTGTTTTGTTTTAGTATCAGAGTTACTGCTACCTTCATCGGCGAAAGCAAAGGTTTTATTAGAGAATGATTTTGGTTTTTTGTTTTTTAGCCCAGTCGAGCTTGAGTAAGACTTTATCTTCGAGAAGCAGATAAGCTTGATTAGGTGTTTTATAGAGGAAAATACCATCGGCCGCGGCATTTAGAACTTCTTGGGTTATCTTGCTTCGACCATGAAAAAAGATTTTGATAATATTGCCTTTGGACAGATTGTGACCATGGTAGTTTCAGAGCATTTCTTTCATACGAAGCCAAGCATCGGTTAGAGATTCGTTGTCATTTTGAGGGAAAAAGCTCTGATTTCTCCAAGGAGTCGGTTTTGAAAAGGAGCAGGGGAAAGAATCGACAATGGGTGAAAGCGTTTAAAAGTCATCCAAGTTTCAATAGTTCCTTCATTGAGTTCGTCCAGCCATGTTTTTGCTTCTCCAGTGAGTGATAGGGGAAACATCATTAGGCGGACGGCTTCATTTTCGGTATCTCTATACTTAACATATCGCAGATTCCGAGGAATTCATGAATGTGTTTGTGGGGATCATTTTTGGTTCTACCATCAAATTGGTTTCCTTTGACAAGAGTCAAGTGGTTACCTTTAATAGCAAATTCATTTGCGGTTTCAGGAATAGTGATTACGGAATCGGGAGTCGAAGCGACACCACGGTCAGCAGCCCACATGGGTTCATCATCCATGGGATAAATATTTTCCAGGATAATGAGAAAGTAACAGAACTAATTGATGCTAAGAATTAGCGGGTAGACAATTCTCGGGTTTTGAGGTGGGTTGTTTCTTTGATTGAATGGAACTCTTATGTTTCATCGATGAAGTCTTCGATTCAGAGTACGTTCAGGTAACGGTTCAACAAGTTCAGAATTGGAAGCACGTGTATGCATCCAAGGGAGAAGTTGTTTGGGATCAGTTTGCCAGAAAACTGTACGATGATTTTTGAAAAAGAGAGGAGTTAAAATAATTTTCCAGAGTTGACTACAGAACAGCTTAAAAATCCCCGGCAACGACACCAAAAACTTTGATGTGTTTCAAAAGATTTAAATTTATAATTACTAAAAATACCAATTTTATTATAGGGAAACACACGGGTAAAAGTATAACCACGTTATGTAGTATAATCTTTTCTAGGTAAGACCATGGTCGTCCACGGGATTTGAGTGAGTGTCAAAAAATAAATCAGAAAGAAAATAGACATTAACAATTTTGAAAGTAACTTTTGTTGTAACAGTGATAATAAAGATGACTACTTGGATAGTTGAAAATAATTTATAAGTGTTGGAAATGATTAGACCTCAAAAGTGGAACCTTAATTTATAAAAAGGATTTCTCGTCAGAAAACATTTTCACAAACTAACTTGATTAACTCAAGACTTATATTTAGTTAACTAGACCAAATGTGTCACTCAAATAATCCAGTTACTAGTATATCAAAGCTTATTTGTTTATCAATTTATGAAAGTGGATTTCTCGGCACAAACGATAAAGACCATAGACAAATCTTTAAAACCACATAGATCATAATGGGTCTTTCGACCTATACCGATATGATTATATAATTTAAGTTGATAACCAAAGATGGACAAGATAAGATATAATAGGATTGCAACATAAGCTTGAGATTAAAGAGATCACGATCATACCAAACACTTATTCATTATCATAACATCATCGAGTAGTCATGAGAGATTTAGCCTCTCATGGCTAAGGAGTTTATAACATAACTTGGTTTAATAACGACTTCATTATTTTGATTATACTAGTATGATTTTCTTCCTCGTTCTTGGTTCTTCGATCTTGAATCTCCAAAAGATACGGTATTTATGCTTGGAGAGAAAGGTTTATGTGGGAGATGGTTTGTTGTTTATGATGATGTTTTATGTTTGTGGATATCAAAATGAGAGATTTTGACGCTCTATTTATAGGCTGAAATTCGGGTGAAAGTGCGGCGCACACAAAAGATTATGCGGCGCACTTGGTGATTAAATGCACAAGTATTATATGTTTATTGAGTAAGTGTAGCGCACAAAAGAATATGTGCGGCGTACTTAGGGTGTAAATGCAGTAGCATTTAAGTCTTCATAAATTCTTCATATCAGGTGGGAAGTGCGGCGCACAAAGGAAATTGTGCGGCGTACTTGGTGAGTAAATGCGATTTTGACTGTCTTTGACTTGAAGGTAAGTGCGACGCACAAAAGGCAAGTGCGACGCACATTTGGAACTTAGAGCTTGATTGTTGATATTTTCTTGAATAATGAGTTCTTTATCGTGTAAGTATTTGATTTTGATGTATCTAACCTCGGTACGTCTTCAAGTGAACCTGCAAGAAATTTAAGCTATTAAGTATCAAAAGTTCACGAGAAATGATAAAATATATACAATTAACGCCACAGAAAACATGTATAATTTGGGCGTTATCAGATTCTCATTGTTAGAGTCACCCATTGCAGTTGCGTCACATGGAGATTTCATGCATAAAATTTGTTCATTTGATTACCCTTTTGAAACAATTTATTTTCTGTGTTGAAACAATGGATTGTACTTGGTTTAAAACATATTTTACGTAATTTATCGCATGAACAACTTTTTAAACGACTCATTTAGAGGTTGTTCCTTATTTATCTCATGTTCTTATATTATGAAGTGACTCCTTCGGTTACCTTTCCGCTGCATTGATTTTGGGAGTGTTACAGATTGGTATCTAGAGCCAAGGTTATAGAGAACTAGGTTGCGTTGTTAGGCCTAAACTAAAACCATTGCATTATAACATTTTATCAAGACATTCTGCGAGCATACTCACTATACGTTTACACTGGAATTTATATAAATGATGTTTTATATAACATTGAAACTTGTCACAGTCTTCTGATCCCTCTAGTTATCTTACTATCCAACTCCAAATTTGAACACCTGTCCCATACTGTAACACCCCTAAAATGGGTCGCAGCGGAATAAGGATCCGGGGCGTGTTACTTCAAGATCAACAGCACAAGATAAATATAAGAATGACACAAAAAGTCGTTTAAATTGATACATTGGATTTAATTATAAGACATAATACAAAAGCATATAAAGCTCAAACATTACCTTGTTCCTTGTTTAA
The DNA here is from genome assembly GCA_026074375.1 of Tanacetum coccineum. Lineage (NCBI taxonomy): Eukaryota > Viridiplantae > Streptophyta > Magnoliopsida > Asterales > Asteraceae > Tanacetum > Tanacetum coccineum. Next base: position 63,036 of record BQNB010010754.1, on the reverse strand, counting down.
CTATTAAAAAAGAAACAATACATTTACCAAAATTGATGCACGGTAAATCTTTAAGTGTGCAATCCAAAATGTAATCCAAAGCATCTTGGCACCCCGTGCTTTGACCTCCTGAAAACATTGCTTAAAATGTAACAAACACTGTTGGTGATTCTTAGGTTTTAGTATTTAAATTATGCAGGACCGCACAAGACCTTTCCCGTGATGTTAAACCATATGCCAACATCACAAAACCAGATTATGTGTGCACTAAGCTAATGACACTGAAGTCACTTTATATTTGCTATTTTCTAGCAGTTATTTTTGCCCGTACAGATGTTGTAACCGCAACATCCAAGATCCGCATGCGTCAACGTTCTTCCCTTTTAGGTGAAGTAATCACCCAAACGGGGAGGTTTATCCCAATAGATCTATTTTGATAACTTCCAGCGCTCACAAATGCAATTAACAACTACATCTATGCAATTGACAGTTAACTGATTAATGGGCTCCAGGAGGGTTATCGCTACTTAGGCAAAACATATTCAATATATTTAATACACTTCGTCTAATTTATAAAACAAAGCATGTTCTCACCCCGAATAATAATAAATCAGTAAAAACTGTAAAAGTGGGGCTATGAACTCACCTTGAGTACAGATAGTCCAAATAATCAACGATAAAAAATAACGCAAATCGGTTTAGATGCAAACCTATTTAAATTAAGGTCGTATAAAGTATCCGTAAGTACTTTAATTAATCATCATTGAATATAATCTTATAGTTGGTCACACTCGTACTATCGGTTCGGGTATTTAATTAAAGAGGTCATGACATGCGACGGGAGTTCTTAGGACAATTAAAAATCGTAAATCCAACAAACTCGTCGATACGCCATCTCCGAAGAGGCCTCATTTTGAAAAAACTCCCTAGTATTATTAGCAACTTGATATCCACTCAATATTCTATATAGCATAATCACCGACTAATCGTTTTAGTAATATAATATTTATAAAGTGAAAACGTTTATAAATATACTTTTTGTAAAAAAAATGGACCTAATTTGGTCGTTTTAAGTCCGTTGCTCGCGTTTCTTACGTCCACGTTTCGTATAGTAGTCGAGTGTCAAAATATTACATTTTCAAGTTTTTGTTTTCTGCAATGATAGTTGTTTTTTTAAGTGAAATCGTCATTATAAAGTAAAAACGTTTATAATTACGCCTTTAGTAAAAATGACATAACTTTGTCGTTTTAAGCCTGTTTCTCGCGTTTCTTACGCCCACGCTTTCGTATTAAGATGAGTGATCATAAAATCACATTTTTAGGTTTTTGAGATTCTATGATGAATAGTGTTTTTACTGTTCATAACAGCTATATAATCGTTTTTATACTTTTAATTAACGTAAAACCCATTTTTGTCGTATCTTATTCGTTATAGCTCTGTTTTTAGCGATTCTTTCGAACACGTTCTCGTAATTGAAAGTTTTATCATATTATTGATGTTTATAAAGTATAAGTTTCTGTGGTGAATAGTACTTTTTATATATTGTTTCTTATAAAAGTATTAACTATCGTAAACTTGTAAATAGCGTATCTTCTTCGTTATTAATCGGTTTTTCGAGTTCTTTATGAACCCTCGATCCTTGTGACATGTAGTATTTTATAAATCATAAAACATATATGTAAATTTTGAATTACAAAAAAACAGCCCTAAGATTAGTATTTCCAAAATGTGTTTAAAACTTGTTTTTAGACTTTTTAGCTTTACACTTTGTTTTTAAACCTTTAGAACACCTTTATTCTTAGTTTACATATATTAGGTCCATTAGGTTATGTTTTGTTCATTGAGTCCAAGATAACAAGATTAACATGTTATTCTACCATTTTCACTTGTAACTCATAAGTTGACTTTTAGAAACCTAATTTTGAACTTATAACATTTTATACTTAACCAACATGTTAAAACACTTATACATCCCTTTTAACATAATATTATCATCCATATGACATGTAAATAAGTGTACAAAACATTAATCAAATGTAAAAATCCATTTCACATATTCAAAAGTACCCTAGATGGTGATTTAACTTAGTAAAGCGAATCATGAACACATAAAAATCTTAGTTATTGAAATGATTTAGCTTTTGATATAACTTGTGTGGATGAGTAGGAGATGTTAACAACAATCAAACCCTTGTGGATTAAACCTATTGGCTTGAAAGATTAGGATGAAACCTTATTTTTACCAAAAACCCTAATCTTGCAATATATCTTCTTAAAAACCCTTCAAAGCTTAACCAACACTTTAATTATTCTATTGATTACACTAAAGTTGTTATGTAAACACTATTATGTGAAAGAAATCAATGCTATGGATGGTGTTTTCTAAGGGTTTTGTGCCGTGAGTTTGAGAGAGAAGGGAGAAAGAGTTTTTGTAATTTTTGGATAAGTGTTTTATGAAAGAAGAGGTGTATGCATGCTATTTTATAGTGAAATATCTCAATTAACCTTAACCATTGTTACTTTCTAACCCATGTGTAAGTGAAATGGTTCCTTTAATATTAGATTTTATATAACTAGATTATTTATAATATCTAGATCTTTTAGTGCAAGTTGTATATCTTGGTTCTTATCTTGAAAATTTCGGCACATAGGCTCCCATGTGATGGTTATATTGATATTTTGGGTATTGGGTATAATGATGGGTATAAGTTTAAGACTTAGTTAGGTTTTGGTGCTTCCGGGAATGCCGAAACGCGTTTTATCGCGAAACGTAAGCATTTTACGTAGCCAATAAAAATAAGATGAACAAAGTTATTAATTATCCTCTAAATAATCATATAACACTTGTTTGATGTAAACATTTAATTGTTTAATGCCCGTTTACATTGAATGATCATTTTTAGTTTACGCGATTTAACTTAACGTTTACGGTTTAAGAGCAAACGCGTACAATACTAAAAATAATTGGTGACTTTATTAACGTCGTACATTGTCCTAAAACACGAGGTGTTATAGTCTCCCCTGGTTAGCTGAGCCTTGTCCTCAAGGCTTAAGACGCAGCACTTGACGACGGCCCGGTCTTTGAGAACAGATGTGGGTATTTCTTCCGGAATTGATCCTCGCGTTCCCACGTAAACTCAGGACCTCTCTTGGAGTTCCATCGAACCTTGACTAATGGGATACGGCTTCGCTTCAACCGTTTAACTTCACGATCTGTGATCTCTATAGGTTCCTCGACAAACTGAAGTTGTCATCAAATTGAAGAAACACCAATGTCCATCCAAGAACGGCTAAAGGGTTCTTTTTTTTTTTTGTTTTTATTTTTTTTTTTGTTTTTTTTTTTTTTTTTTTTTGTCGCATGACATTCTTTAAGTTGGACACGTGAAACGTATTATGAACTCTGAATCTGCCCCTCAGGAAGCTCGAGCTTGTAGGCAACGTCTCCAACCCTTTTTATTACCTTGAAGGGTCCAACAAACCTGGGATTTAATTTCCCCCGTTTGCCAAAACGTACTACCCCTTTCCAAGGCGAAACTTTAAGCATCACTTTATCTCCAACCTCAAACTCCATCGGTTTACGCTTCAAATCAGCGTAGCTCTTTTGCCTATCACGAGCGGCTTGAACTTCCTTTGCTTACTGAATGAATTTCTCAGTCGTCTCTTGAACTTTCTCTGGGACCGGTGAGCTGAACTTCTCCATACCCTCAGCCCAACAAAAGGTGCGAACGACATTTTCTACCGTAAAGTGCCTCAAAGGGTGCAGCCTTAATGCTAGCATGATAACTGTTATTGTATGAAAACTCGACCAATGGCAAATGTTTAACCCAACCATTTCCAAAGTCGATCACACAAGCACGAAGCATATCTTCGAGAGTTTGAATGGTTCTCTCGCTTTGTCCGTCAGTTTGCGGATGATATGCCGTACTCATATCTAAACTTGTACCCAAAGCTTTCTGAAGTGGGGGGGTACCTCCAGAAATTTGATGCGAACCTAGGGTCACGATCACAAATAAGATTGAGACAGGGATTACATGCCTCGTGACCACTTCCTTTAGGTACATTCTCGCCAGTTTCTCCAGAGGGTCAGTTTCTTTCATGGGTATAAAGATTGCGGACTTCGTAAGTCGGTCAACGATTACCCAAATGGTGTCATACCCTTGTGATGACTTAGGAAGCTTCGTGACAAAATCCATCGTGATATTGTCCCACTTCCATTGAGGCATCTCGGGTTGTACCAACAAACCCGACTGTCTCTGATGTTCGGCCTTGACCTTAGCACAGGTCAAGCACTTGCTAACATAGGTGGCGATGTCAGCTTTCATATTGGGCCACCAATATAGCTTCTTTACGTCTTGATACATTTTCTCAGAACCTGGATGGATAGAATACTTCGATTTGTGGGACTCGTGCATGATCACAGTCCGCAAATCGCCATAACAAGGTAACCAACTCCTGCCATTGAGGCATAGGGTTCCATCCGTACGAGGTTCCAACTTTTCCGTTCTAAGTGCCTCTGGAAATTTAGCATTTTCAATCAGCATACCTCCAACATCCTCATTCTTGATGTTCTCTGGTTTCCGTGCTTCAGTCTGAGCATTCAAGATTTGCTTAGGAAGATCCAAGCTAATAGTCATGACTAAAGCTCGAACTCTTAACGGTGGTTCCCGTTCTTTCCTGCTCAAAGCATCAGCAACGACATTTGCCTTCCCTGGGTGATAACGAATATCGCAATCGTAATCACTAAGCAACTCTAACCATCGGCGTTGTCTCATGTTCAATTCCTTCTGATTAAGAATATGCTGTAAACTCTTATGATCAGTGAACACCGTACACTTGGTACCATACAGATAGTGCCTCCAAATCTTCAGAGCGAACACTACTGCTCCAAGTTCCAGATCATGAGTAGTATAGTTCTTCTCATGGATCTTTAACTGGCGTGATGCATAAGAAATAACCTTTTCCCTTTGCATCAACACAGCGCCCAAACCCTTGATCGAAGCATCGCAGTATACGATAAAATCTTCACTTCCTTCGGGTAAAGCCAGAATTGGTGCACTACACAACTTCTGCTTCAATAACTGGAACGCTGCTTCTTGTTTGTCACCCCACTCAAACTTGACCTTCTTTTGAGTGAGCTTGGTCATTGGTTTGGCGATCTTTGAAAACCCTTCAATGAATCGTCGATAATACCCAGCAAGACCTAAAAACTGACGAATCTCCGTTGGTGTCTTAGGAGATGCCCAATCTTTAACGGATTCGATCTTGGCTGGATCCACATGAATGCCTTTATTATCAATCACGTGACCGAGGAACTGTACTTTGGGAATCCAAAATTCACACTTGGAAAATTTTGCATACAACTCCTCTTTCTTCAACAACTCCAATATTATCTTCAGATGCTCTTCGTGCTCTTGCTTGTTCTTGGAATAGATCAAAATATCGTCAATAAAGACAATTACGAATTTGTCCAGATAAGGTTTGCACACTCGGTTCATGAGGTCCATAAACACAGCAGGTGCGTTGGTCAAACCAAACGGCATAACTTGGAATTCATAATGTCCATATCGAGTTCTGAAGGCAGTCTTCGAGATGTCTTCTTCTCGAACCCTCAATTGGTGATAACCTGACCTTAGGTCGATCTTCGAGTAGACACTCGACCCTTGAAGTTGATCGAATAAGTCATCAATTCTTGGTAGCGGATAACGGTTCTTCACCGTTAGTTTGTTTAATTCCCGATAGTCAACGCACATCCGGAATGATCCGTCTTTCTTCTTGACAAACAAGACCGGAGCTCCCCAGGGTGAGGAACTGGGTCTTATAAAGCCCTTGTCGGACAGCTCCTTCAGTTGCTCCGACAACTCTTTCATTTCGGAAGGCGCCAATCGATAAGGTGCCCGTGCTACAGGTGCAGCACCAGGTACTAGATCGATGTGAAATTCCACTTGTCGAGTCTGAGGAAGACCCGGCAAATCCTCAGGAAATACATCAGGAAAATCTTTAACTATCGGTACGTCCTCAAGTCGCTTCTTCTCTGACTTGTCTTCAATCTCCTTTGTAGTAACATGTGCCAAAAAGACGTGAGATCCTTTTAGCAGATACTTTTGAACCTTGGTACACGAGATGACGTTTAGGCGCGTCCTGTGTCCTTCACTACATCCGTCACCGCGAACGATTAGGATTTCGCTCCCGGAGGGGATACGAACAATCTTCTTAGCACAGTCGATAACGACACTGTATTTTGACAACCAGTCCATGCCAATTATCGCGTCGAAACTACCCATCTCTACCGGCATTAGGTTGATGTTGAATGGATGGTTTAAAAAGTCTAACGTACAACCCATCAATATAGTATTTACTCCAATTATCCTACCGTCAGCTAACTCAACGTTATAACCATGATCTAGTGTATTGGGGATGATGTCAAGTAAAGTACTAAATGCAGTAGATACGAAACTCCTATCGGCACCAGTATCAAATAAGATGTAAGCATAACGGTTGTTTAGAAGGAACGTACCCGCAACGACGTTGTCTGGGTTTGCCCCCGCATTTCCAACCGCATACACCTTCGCTGGAGCCCTGTTATTCCCAGCTTGATTACCACGATCATTGTTGTTCAGTTTCGGGCAGTTTCTTTTAAAGTGGCCTTGAGCTCCGCACTCAAAGCAACCATTTCCCTGCTGATTATTGTTGTTGTTGTTACGGTAGTTGTTGTTGTTGTTGTTGTTGTTGTTGCGGTTGTTGTTGTTGTTGTTGTGGTTGTTGTTGTTGTTGTTGCGGTTGTTGTTGGCAGGCCGTATCCTACAGTCCCTGGCCAGATGGCCAACCCTATTGCAGTTACTACACCTAGGTGGACAAGGACCTGCTTCATGATGGCAATTACACCTGGAACACAGAGGTTTAGACCCGGCGTATGATTTCTTTTCACTGTTGCCTGCAGTGTAGGCCTGGCCTGTATTCTGCCTCTTAACCTGTTGGTTTTGATTGTTCCTGGAAAAATCATCATTCTTTCTTTTCCTTTCTGCCTGACGTTCAGCATAGGCATGAGTCTTATCCTCCATCAACTCAGTTGTAAACTCAATAACTTCTTGCATGGTCCCTTCGATTTTGATGCCTATACAACTGCCAAGTATACAGTAACGGGCAAGCCACCGATATACTTTTCAACCTTGCTATCTCTTCTAAAACATTCTGAACACATCAAATTAGTAGCTAGAAAATCGTCGACTATAGGCCACCACATCGGTGCCCTTGACCTTAAGATTCCACATCTCAGTCTCAATCTTCTTGATCTCACCCCTCGGGCAGTACTTATCAGTCATCATTTTCTTCAGTGCTGCCCATGGCATGGCATGAGCTGCTTCAGTAGTAGTGGTCTTAACATGGGCATTCCACCATGTAAGAGCATCATCTTGCAGAGTGCAAGTAGCGAATTTGACTTGGCTAGTTGCTGGGCAATTGCTAATGCTGAACACAGATTCCATTTTCTCAAACCATCGAGTGAGTCCGACGACTCCCTCAGTGCCTTTGAAGTCCAAAGGTTTGCATTTCAAGAATTCAGAGTAAGAGCATTCGCGAGCAGTTTGGGCTGGCCTTGGTCCTGAACCATTGCTATTGTAGCCATTCCTAGCCCTTTCGCATTACATCTGCTCAGCCATTGCAGCAGCAACTCCCTTGATGGGAATTAAGGCCTGAAGTTGTGCCTATAACAGTTATGGTTGCGTTTCATTAGGAGTCGGTAGTGACAGGTGGGGCTGGGTTGATCTCGTGGCTCTTTTGTGCCATTTTCTATCCTCACGAGAAAATACCATACCCGTAATAGAATTTTCAATACATACAAAACGTTACCAAAACGTATGCATCTACATACAAATATCAACATCACACAGAGCACATATACACCCAACACAAGCTCGACCAAACAAAATACATCCAGTGTCCATAAATAAAATCTGGAAATATACATGAACTGTTCTGTATAAAATGCTTCCCTATCGCTCGTAACCAAATGAAATCAACATAAAGTCCCATACTAGCCGGGAGTTTACCCGTAATAACTTAGTAGCAATACAGATAGCTAATCTGAAACAAAAAACTATACAGCCAACTCGCCCGCGCCGCCGCCCTCCTCGCCCCCCCCCGCCCCCTACGCTATCTGGGAGTAACCATAAAACTTAACAGACTGCATAGTAGATACAATCGTAACCAAAGTCTAGGAACTGCTACCAGTGTCCTCCAATGTGTCAACGCGTGCTCTAGCCTCCAAGGCCTGGGTACGCATGATATACTGAACAGCAAGATCATCTGCAGCCTGACGCTGCCACTCGTGGCGACGCGCATCAGTCTCTAATACTGTAACTCGTGCCTCTAATGCCCTGCAGTGGGCTTCAGACCTAGCCAAGTCCTGACGGGTCTGAATACTCTCTTGCTCGTAAGCAAGTCTCTCTCTCCTCAATACCTCAATCTCAGCTCTCACAGCTGCACGATCCGTCTGGGCATCGTGATGTCGTGTACAAAACTCTGAACTCTCTCTAGTGCAAACATCTACCTGGTAACTGACCCTCCTGTTGACCAACTCTAAGGCGGTCATAATCCTCCTCTCAGTATCTAGGAGTCTGGTCTCTATAGTGGGTCCTGGCTGTCTCGCAGCAGCAGCAGCAGAACTCTCTCCAATCTCACACCCAGGTCTGGGAGTAGTAAGTAGTAGTCTCTTCGGAGGCGGCGTGGTCAGCTCGGAATATCATCTCTGCGGCTAGTAGGTGTGGCAGGTATAGGTAACGATGGGTGGGTTCCCCTGATGGTTGTAGTGAATGGATAGAACTGAGCTATATCTCATTCTCAACCTCGAGTGCTCTAGACTAAGAGTCGAATCCGTATAGAAAAAAAAAAAAAGGAAAAAAAAAAAAAAAAAAAAAAAAAAAAAAAAAAAAAAAAAAAAAAAAAAAAAAAAAAAGGAAAAAAAAAAAAATAAAAAAAAAAAAAAAAAAAAAAAAAAAAAAAAGGAAAAAAGGAAAAAAGAGCTAGAAAGGATGGTGTGTAGTAGAGGTGTAGGTTCTCGACCCTCAGCTGGCACTAAGTCCCTCATGGATCTCAGGCTCCGGAATGTACACTGGTACATGGTCCGCAGGTACATACTCTGGAGAATGTGGTGCCTGCTCCAACAACTGTCGGGCAGCCTCCTCGTAAGGATCCTCAGATGGAATACTCCAAGATCGTGCCTCAGAGTGAACAGACGTATAAGTAACGGCGGAATCGGCTGACATGACTGCTATGACCAGCAGAAATAACTTATATGAGTATATTATATAAGGCTCTTATTGTAATATACGTAATATATTATAACCACGTATATCAATTATGAATGCATCTAGTCCCACTAATGCAACAAATAGTGTATGCATGAATGTATGCACATATGTATGTCCCGTGTACAACCCCGTTGTATGAATTCGTTGTTTGAAAATGGTTATAGTCCAGCAAAAACATTTGACCTGGTTCTCTATAACCTTGGCTCTGATTTTTTATTTTTAATATATAAACCAATCTGAAACACCCAAATTTGGGTCGCAGCGAATAAGGGTTCCGGGGCTTGTTTACTGTCAAGATTAACAGCACAATATATAAGAACGACACAAAAAGTCGTTTAAAATGATACATTGGATTTAATTGAAAGACTTAATACAAAAGCATATAGCTTTACTTGTTCATTGTTGAATATTACAAAAGTTGACAATACATTCCCCAAAATATGATGCACCTAAATCTTTAAGCGTGCAATCCAAAATGTAACCCAATGCATCCCTGGCATCCCATGCCTATTGATCTCCTGAAAACATTGCTTAAAAACGTCAACAAAATTGTTGGTGAATTCAAGGTTTGATAAATCAAATAAGTAGGAATCCAGACTTTTTAGTGATAATGCAACACATGCAGATCTCACAAAACTAGATTACATTTACACTAAGCTCATGACACTGAAGCTCGACAGTCTTGTTCGCATAATATTGCTACTCAGCCCGTGATGATGTTCTAACCCAAAACATCCCTGATTCGACATGTTATAACGTTCGTTCTCGGTGATAGCAAGTCACCCGAACGAGGAGGTCATTTCCCAAATAGATCTATTAAATAACATTCGCGCTCACATAGTGTAATTCCCAACTACATCTATGCAATTGACAGTTCATGATAATGGGCTTAACTTGGGTTATCGCTACTTAGGCAAACATGTAATCAATACTTGCGTCCAATTTATAAAACAAAGCATGTTTCCACCCCATAATTATAAATCATTGAAATCGTAAAAATGTGGGGCTATGAACTCACAATATCATTTAAAAACAATCACATTGTTATAAGATAATCCAGTAAGTAAAGAGTTTGTAGACAAGCATGTATTCCCCCTCGCGGGTTTATAAACATTCAAAAGATTGAAAAGCGAGGTTATGAACTCACATTGATGATGAAGAACGATTGGCAGATAGGCATCTAATATGCACAATACGAACGGAAGACGAAGCGGCTCGATCAAAAAAATTGCAACAATCTTAACTGCTAAGTCCCACTAGCCTAAGATAATGAATTTGGGTTTCCCGATGAATGATTATGTCAACGCGACACGTTGATAAAAGATTTAGATTTAAATGTTGTAATGGTTTGGTGGTTGGTTAAATGAATATATTGAAAGCATACGCAAAGTGGGTAATATATATTCTTTATATATTACATATGAAAAATAACCATTATACACTTCATACCGTGAATTATATCACAAGGACAATCAATCCAAAGATTAATGAAAAGTATATAATACTTTGCAAGTATTATATAATAAGTGGGTGTAAATAATTAACCCAATTAGTTTGACACCAATTTAGTTAATAAAAAGACTTTGAATAAAAGTAGACAAATGTCTTAACGTTATGAATTAAACAACCGATGTTTGTAACAGTTTATAACCCTTATAAAATATAAAATAATATTTTATAAATTATATTTCGTTGCTTCGATAGATTGTGTCTAAAACAGTTGCCTCAATGTAAAAGTATAGTTTTCGTTCATTGGTCGGGTTATTGTATAATACAAGTTAATGTATCTTTTAAAATATAACTTGGTCCCCTTTATTCGTTTCTAAAATAATATAAGCTTTATTAAATCATTGTTAAACATATAACTTTATATAAATTTCGTCATGGCTTTCCCGTTTACAATACGTTTCCCACGTACTCAAAACTCAACGTTTTCCATATTCGTACAACTTAATGTTTTTCCACTTTTCAAATAAAACGTTTTGCAATATCCTCATGTTTAAAATATATTTCTATATATATATCTAAACTAAACCAAAATAATAATTACCACATCTATTTAACCGATTTAACCACCATTATATATATCCGGTTTTAATATTTATTAAACCTTTATATCATTTGTATTTGTTAGATTATACAACCAAACTCACCCTATGTTGATCGCCTAACCAAACGCACCTATTCTTGCTAATCCACCCAAATGGACCCAAATCTGTTACACACCCAACCAAACGGACCCTTGTCCCAAACAGCCCTCGTGGCTGTTAAACCCACAACCAAACGCCCCTTGTGGGCTGTGTCGCAGCCAAACGCACCCTAATCGGGTGGCTGCCACCAAACCACACGCACCCTTGTTTTTATATAAACTAGCCGCACTATTTTTGGTGCCGAAATTAAACCAAACGCAGCCCCTTTTGCTGCGGTACAAAACCAAACGGACCCTATGATGGTGTACAACCCAAACCGAACCCCCCCTAGTTGTATACAAAAACCAACGTACCCTTCGGGGCTTACCACCACCCCGACACCCCAACCCTCCCGGCTGTTAGCACACAACCCAACCACACAACTCATACCCCCCCTGCTATACCCGGCTGTTCACAGCCAACCCGACACCCTACCCGTGGTGGTGGCAGTCAACCGAACACACCCCCATGGTGTTATAATCCCACACGACCACCCCCTTTTGTCATAAACCACACGCACCCTTTTTATAGCGGCGGCAGCCCACCAAACGCACCACATGGTGGCGGCTGCCGCCCCTTTCGACTGACCACCTTGAACCCAACGCACCCCCGTGGTGGTGATACGAACCAAACAAACCCCTTGTGGTGGTCTTCCCTGCGGGTGTTTAACGAAGAAACAAACACCCCTTGTGTTGATATGATGATGTGGATGGTGTTGGAGTGGCGGTGGTGTATGATGATGGGGTGGCGGCTGCTGTGGCAGCCGGTGGGGGAAGAAGAAAATGCGAGTGAGGGCGAGTGGTGTAGATGGACGGGTAGATCGGGCGATGTAGAGGGTTTTTGGAGTTGGTCGGAAATTCCGCCGGAAAACTTTTCCGGCGGTGGCGCGGCGACGGCGACGGCGGCCGGAGGTGGTGGCCGGCGGCCGGAAAATATGGGAGAGGGAGAGAAGATGAATGGTGTGTGTATATATGAGATAGAAATGAAAAAAATTATAAATAAGTTTTATATTTATATAAAACTTTTAAAACTAAATGTAAAATGTGTAATAGTTGAGGGCTAAATGTGTAACTTTTTCATATACTTTTTGATAAAAGTGGTTCGGGACTCATTTGAGTGACTTAACGGGTAAATCAACGCACGAAACTTGCGCCATTGTTTTCCAAATCATTTTTCTGATAAAAATGAGTATTCGCTTGATAATGTTTCATAATTATTTTATAACATTTAATAAAATATCTGTTATTCATTTTGTGAACCGGTTTCGTCTTGTCCGAAATAAAATTGGATTTCAACTCGAGTATTCGCGTTATCCGTAACGCTTTTAATTAAAATGATGACTAATTTATTTAATATTTTTATTAAATAATTACTGATAATCAAAAACAAATTTAATTGTTTTTGTGTGTCCGCGTTGTATATTGTTCGAAAAATGTTTGCGGTGCTGTTTTAGCCCTTTTCGGCTCGTTTCCAGGTCTCGGGCAAAACTGAAAAGTTGTCAGGAATGTCGTTTCACATCGAATTACTTTAGGGTCCGAGCCGTGAAGACGTGATTTAGATGGTTGTTCTTGTAAGTCAAGCCAGACCTAAAAGTCAAAGGGGTAAAATAGTTATCTTAAAAATCCGAAAATTCTCGGATGTTATCAGTTTTGTGTGCGTATTAAATAGAACGCGTTTACTTTCTAGAAATCGATTTAGTAAACCCTTTAAACTAAGAGACCTTCACTCAGTCTTCTATATAAATGGCATCATCTTTTATACCAAATCTAAGCCGAGATGCCAAGACACATCACTAGTCGCCCTAGGACAATTTCGCTATCGGACATTTGCTCGCAATAGAGAATTTTCTAATAAAACGTGCCGTTCTTCACATCAACCTAATGCAGTTAGAGACTGGGTAGTTTCGAGTCATAATTGGCTATGGTAACTGGTTGCAAATTACAGTGCCGTTATTCGTAATGTCTAAGGAAGATTGTTCGTATTCCCTCGTGAGCGAAATCGCTAATCGTTACTGTGACGGATGTTGTGTAGGTCACTGGGACGCGCCTAAACGTCATCTCGTGTACCAAGGTTCAAAAGTATCTGCTAAAAGGATCTCATGTCTTTTTGGCACATGTTACTACAAAGGAGATTGAAGACAAGTCGGAAAAGAAGCGACTTGAGGACGTATCAATTGTTCAAGACTTTCCGGAAGTATTTCCTGAGGACTTTCCGGGTCTTCCTCCGACTCGACAAGTGGAGTTTCAAATTGATTTGGTACCTGGTGCTGCACCTGTAGCACGGGCACCTTATCGATTGGCGCCTTCCGAGATAAAAGAGTTATCTGAGCAACTGAAAGAGCTGTCCGATAAAGGCTTTATAAGACCCAGTTCCTCACCTTGGGGAGCTCTGGTCTTGTTTGTCAAGAAGAAGGACGGATCATTCCAGATGTGCATTGATTACCGGGAATTGAATAAACTAACAGTGAAGAACCGTTATCCAACTTTTCCCAGAATGATGATTTATTTGAGTCAAAACTTCAAGGGGTCGGAGTATGGTCTACTCGAAGATCGACCTAAGGTCAGGTTATCACCAACTGAGGGTTCGAGAAGAAGACATTCCAAAGACTGCCTTCAGAACTCGTTACGGCCATTACGAATTTCAAGTTATGCCGTTTGGTTTGACAAACGCACCTGCCGTATTCATGGACCTTATGAATCGGGTTTGCAAACCATATCTGGATAAATTTGTGATTGTCTTTATTGACGATATTCTGATATATTCGAAGAACCAGAAAGAACACGAAGAACACCTTAAGCAGATCTTGGAAGTGCTTAAGAAGGAAGAGTTGTATGCCAAGTTTTCCAAATGTGAATTTTGGATTCCCAAAGTACAGTTCCTCGGTCACGTGATCGATAGTGAAGGAATTCATGTGGATCCAGCCAAGATTGAATCCATTAAAGATTGGACATCTCCTAAGTCACCAACGGAGATTCGTCAATTTTTAGGTCTTACTGGGTACTATCGAAGATTCATTGAAGGATTTTCAAAGATCGCCAAACCAATGACTAAGCTTACTCAAAAGAAGGTCAAGTTTGAGTGGGGCGATAAACAAGAAGCAGCTTTTCAACTGTTGAAGCAAAAGTTGTGCAGTGCACCAATCCTTGCATTACCTGAAGGAAGCGAAGATTTCATCGCATACTGCGATGCTTCGAAGAAGGGTTTGGGCGCTGTATTGATGCAGAGAGAAAAAGTGATTTCTTATGCATCACGCCAGTTAAAGATTCATGAGAAGAACTATACAACTCATGATTTGGAACTTGGAGCAGTGGTGTTCGCTCTCAAGATCTGGAGACATTATTTATATGGAACTAAGTGTACGGTGTTCACCGATCACAAGAGTTTGCAACACATCTTAGATCAAAAAGAGTTGAACATGAGGCAACGCCGATGGTTAGAGTTGCTAAGTGATTACGATTGCGATATTCGTTATCACCCGGGGAAAGCAAATGTCGTTGCTGATGCTTTGAGCAGGAAAGAACGAGAACCACCGTTGAGAGTTCGAGCTTTGGTTATGACTATTAGCTTGGATCTTCCTAAACAGATCTTAAATGCTCAGACTGAAGCGCGAAAACTAGAGAACATCAAGAAAGAAGATGTTGGGGGAATGTTGATTGAAAACGCTAAATTTCCAGAAGCAATTAGAGAACAAAAGTTGGAACCACGTGCGGATGGAACCCTATGCCTCAATGGCAGAAGTTGGCTACCTTGTTATGGAGATTTACGGACTGTAATCATGCACGAGTCCCACAAATCAAAGTACTCTATACATCCGGGTTCTGACAAAATGTACCAAGACATGAAGAAGCTATATTGGTGGCCCAACATGAAAGCCGACATAGCCACTTATGTTAGCAAGTGCTTGACCTGTGCTAAGGTCAAGGCCGAACATCAAAGGCCATCAGGATTGTTGGTACAACCTAAAATACTCGAATGGAAAGTGGGACATTGTACCATGGTTTTGTCACGAAGCTCTCCTAAGACGCTCTCAAGGTTATGAACAATTTGGTGTGATTCCTAGATCCGCTATTTGACGTGACTCACTAAGTCTGCGATCTTCACACCGATGAGAGAGACCGATCCTTTGGATAAACTTGCAAGAATGTACCTGAAGGAGGTGGTCACGAGACATGGAATACCTGTCTCAATCATTTGTGATCGCGACCCGAGATTCGCATCAAATTTCTGGAGGTCACTTCAGAATGCTTTGGGTACTAATTTGGATATGAGTACCGCGTACCATCCACAAACAGATGGGCAAAGCGAGAGGACCATTCAAACTCTCGAGGATATGCTGCGTGCTTGTGCAATCGACTTTGGAAAGGGTTGGGTTAACCATTTGCCATTGGTCGAGTTCTCATATAACAATAGCTATCACGCTAGCATCAAGGCCGCACCATTCGAAGCACTTTATGGTCGAAAGTGTCGTTCACCTGTTTGTTGGACTGAAGTTGGAGAAGCTCAAATACTCGGTCCAGAACTAATTCAAGAGACCACTGAGAAAATCATCCAGATCAAGCAAAGGATGCAAGCCGCTCGTGATCGACAGAAGAGTTACGCTGACTTGAAGCGTAAACCAATGGAATTCCAAGTCGGGGATAAAGTTATGCTTAAAGTTTCGCCTTGGAAAGGGGTCGTACGTTTTGGCAAACGGGGGAAGTTGAACCCTAGGTATGTTGGACCTTTTAAGGTGATAGAAAGGGTTGGAGAAGTTGCTTACAAGCTTGAACTTCCAGAAGAGTTGAGTAGAGTTCATAATACATTTCATGTATCTAATCTGAAAAAGTGTCATGCCGACGAACCATTAGCCGTTCCGTTGGATGGACTTAATTTGGATGACAAACTCCATTTTGTTGAGGAACCGGTAGAAATAGTAGGCCGTGAAGTTAAACGGTTGAAGCGAAGTCGGATCCCATTAGTCAAAGTTTGATGGAACTCCAAGAGAGGTCCTGAGTTCACGTGGGAACGTGAAGACCAATTCAAGAAGAAATATCCACACCTCTTCACCAAGACCACTATTTATTTTTAGTGTTGTACGCGTTTGCTTGTAATTTCATGAATTAAGTTTAAATCGCGTAAGCTAAAAATTAGCGTTCAATGTAAACGGGCATCAAACAATTAAATGTTTACATCAAGCAAGGGTTATATAATTATTTTGAGGATAATTATTAACTTTGTTCATTTTATTTTTATCGGATACGTAAAGTGTATACGTTTCGCGATAAATTGCGTTTAGGCACTCCCGGAACCACAAAAACTTTTCTACGCTTCAACAAATACCCACTTTTATACCCAATACACAAAATTACATAAATATATCATGTATATCTTTGTAATTTCCGAAAATCTTGTATCATATACAAGATTATACATGAATAAATGTATAAGATTTCAACTGGTCAACTTCACAACATACCTATTATGGCAAACACTCATTCCTACCATCCTCTACATGCCTTAACCGATGACTAAGACTATGCCATCCCTAGGTCTTGACTTATGTTCCTTGTCCAAATTATCCATCTTATATACTTACACATAGCTAGCAAGTAACTCTTATACACTTGTTACACTTAGAGAAAATTCACAAAACCTCCCCTTTTTTTTCCCCTTCATTTAATTTTTTTTTTTTTAATTTTTTGGGTAACGGCTTACAATCAAGCACCAACCAAACCCATACAAATTTTTCTACAATCCATACACTTCTATATACACATATTCTAAGATGTACTAAGGCATTTGCAAGCATTGGTTAACCATATTCAAGTAATAATCAAGAAAAAGGAAGCTTAGGGTTTAGTGAAGAAAGCAAGGGTTTATTAAGTGCAAGCTTGGTTTGGTGGCTAAACAAGGGTTTGTACTTATACATCATCATTCATCATTCTCTATAAGGTCATTTAAATCTTTATGTTGCTATAACTTTCATTATTATGCATATGATATTTCTATTTAGCTTACACTTCACATTTTAGGTTTTATTCTATGAAAATGAAGTTTATATTTGAAATGATCATTTTACAATTTATAGATTATATTGTGTGATTACTACATCATGTTAAAAAGGTGAGAAATGTTGTAACCATATTGTTTTGGTGTAAACATGATTATGGGATTAATTTGGTTTTCATAACTTCATGTTAATATTGATTATGGACTTTTAATCATGTTAATAGAACACTAAAATAAGGTCATATGGAAAGAAATACACTTGTACACACTTGGTTAGGTGTAAAAATGATTATTTACAAAACTAGTAAATTAGAGATTTCTTAAGTAAAGTTATGATTTTAAGTATTATCATGAATTAGTTAACCTTGGTAACTTGGACACATAAGGACTATTATGGACAAAGGACACATCACATATGTATGATTTATAAAATATATGATATATGAGACATATGGTAAAATACAAAAGTAACAAAGTATAAAGAAAAGATCAAAAATGGACTTAACAAACAAGCATAAACATTCTGTCCCAAATTCGAATTTTTACATACTCATTTTATATTTTTATAAGATAATACATTTCACGACGATTCCGAAAAAGTAAGAAACTTGTTAAACGGATTAATAACGAAAAAGTTACGTTAAAAACAAGTTATACGTTAATAAACGAAGTCGTAAATAAATTTTTATAAAAACATTTTTATAAAAATTTCAAACAGCAAGGGTTAGTATTTTTAATAAATAATACATATTTTTAGGATTCCAAAATGATAAGAATCGTAATTTTTCAATATAAACGGAACGAGTTAGAAATTTTCGCGAGTTTACCGACAATTAATACTTTTATAAAACTATTTTTATAAAAGTTACTATTCATGACAGAAAGTTATATTTTTGTAAACCTCATAAAAATATAGAACTTTCAAATACGAGAACGTCCTCGAAAGAATCATTAAAAACGGAGCTATAACGAATAAAATACGACATTTACGGGTTTTACGACGACGAATACGAATTATACGAAACTCATGTCTGTCATGAACAGTAAAAGTTACTGTTCATCAGGGATAAAAATTTATAAAAAATGTCAAATATCGATTAACCCGTCTTAATACGGAAAGATGGACATAAGAACGCGAGATCGGGTTTTAAAACGCGAAAGTTACGCCAGTTTTACTAAACGGTAATTATAAACGTTTTCAACTTATTAAACACATATTTTACAAAACATTAGTTGGTGATTGCTATATGAATATTATTTGGTATAAAGTACTATATTATTATAGGGAGTTTCATAATGAGGCCTCTTCGGATGGCGTTTCGACGAGTTGTTGGATTTACGATTTAAAGTGTCCTAACTCCTCGAACGTCATGTCATGACCTCTTTAATTATGATAGCCCGAACGATAGTACGATGTAACAACTATAGGATTATATTCAATGTTGATCAATTAAAGTGCTCGGACTTTACGGACCTATGATAATTTAGGTTGCATTGGATCTTTTACGTGACGCATATCTGAGATATTTGGTTATCATGAACTCAAGGTGAGCTTCATAGCTCAGTTTTACATGCTTTGTTTTTACAAAAGTTTTGGGGTGGAAAACATGCAATGTTTTACAACTGGACACAAGTGGTTAAGTTTTATATTATGATTACATGTTGCCTAAGTAGCGATAACCCAATCTGAGCCCATTATCATGAACTGTTAATTACGAGCGCGAATGTTATGAATAGATCTATTGGGTTTTGACAACCCCGTTCGGGTGATTAGCTATCACTGAACAACGAACGTATACCATGTCGAATATAGGATGTTGCGGGTTAGAACATCACTCACGGGCAATGGAGGCCATTAATTTGGTACTCACATACGTCAAGCTTCAGTGTCATGAGCTTAGAGCAACGTAATTACATTTATATGATGTCTGCATTTGTTGCATTATCATACGGGAGATCTTGTGGTCCTACAATATATGATTTGTCAAACCTATGAATTCACCAACATTATTGTTGATGTTTTAAAGTAATGTTTTTCAGGGGATCAATAAGCACGAGGTGCGATGGATACATTGGTGGTTTTGATTGGGATGTCATGCATTAAAGATTTTGTCGCATTTCATTTTATGGGCTGAAAATCTTTGTATTTTGATTAAGTGAACAAGTTAAGCTTCGGGCTTATGTAACAATTACTTTGTTAAATCCAATGTATCATTTTCAAACGACTTTTTGGTCATTCTATATATATCTTGTGTTATTGATCTAAGAAGTAACACGCCCCGGACCCATATTCCGCTGCGACCCAATTTGGGGGTGTTACACGTGGAATGGTGTATGCCTTTGGAGGAGGAGAAACCGAACAAGACATAAACAACATTGAGGATGAGATGGAGGCTTAAAATAGAAAGTTGTCTCGCTTTGCCTAGTAAACCCTAAGTTGGAACTATCTTAAACTTTATCTCCTTAGGAGTTCTCGTTGTATTTCTCTT
The DNA here is from genome assembly GCA_026074375.1 of Tanacetum coccineum. Taxonomy (NCBI): domain Eukaryota; kingdom Viridiplantae; phylum Streptophyta; class Magnoliopsida; order Asterales; family Asteraceae; genus Tanacetum; species Tanacetum coccineum. Next base: position 43,085 of record BQNB010010754.1, on the reverse strand, counting down.
AAATGTTCGTTGTACGAATGACTTTAAATTATCTATCAAATTATCGTATTATAAAATTTTTGTCAATATTAACTTAGATTCCTTATTTACTCTTGCAAACTACTCTCACGAATATCAAGAAATCATAACGCCATTTTGAGGAAAATGAACAATGCATCGTTAGTCCTCAATTATACATGGCCTGGTCAACTATGTATAATTCAGGAAAGTACCTTGCCGTGCTGAGAGTAGTCACCTTAAAAACTTTTGGTCAAAAGACAATTTTCTATTTATATCAAGTTCTGCGTTCGTATTCATAAAATGTAATCATCGCAAGAAACCAAACTGACAATAATAATCACTAAGTAAACTCTTACACCACCGTACTATATAAAGTCGACATCATTTTTTTTCTTTCAAAAATCCTATGTCCAAAAGTCAAGACGCATCCCTAGTCACCCTAGGACTATCCACTAACAAGTTTACTCGCCATTAAGGAATATACCAATTCATCATTTTTGACGAATACGTAATACCATAGAGCTTGGTAGTTACGACACCACCATAGGTATAAAGTCGTTATCACTCTAAGAAAGATGTTATAACTGACGTGTTAAGCCAAAGGGAAAAAAAGAGCCCACTAGAAATCGAGCTTTGGTCGCGGCAATAAATATTAAACCAACATCACAAATCCTGAAAACTTAAGTTAAAGCACACAAAAGGGGAATGCAAATGAGTTACCAAGCGTGGTAACGAAATATTCGAATAACATAAAATAAAAATAACAAATAGAATTGTTGCCATAACATCCGTTTATTATCTTAGAAATAAGATTACATAAGGACATAAAGGAAATATAACCTTTATTATAACCCTCCCCTAGCAATAATATCTATTTCTTCCAAAGGAGATCCACGCCGATTGCAAGAACGATGAGGGGCACGAGAATTGCTAGAAAAAAGGCTGTTATCCCATGTATTTAATCCATTACACAACTATGTTCTATACCAAGATGCTAGAAAATAAGAAGAAATCTTAGAGAGAGAAAGTAGAGAGAGAGAAACTAGATTAGAGAGAAAATGGGAAAGTTAAAAGTGAAGTGAAATGTAACCAACACCCTTCACCAAGTGTGGTGAAGGGATATTTATACTAGCCTGGCACTTGGGCTTTCTAAATGGGGGAATGGACTACTGACATCAAAAACTATGGATGGTTTGAGTTCAATAAGAAAGCTTGTTTTGTATGTGGAAGTCTTAACCATTTAATTAAGGACTGTAACTTTTATGAGAATAAAATGGTTGGAAAATCTATGTTGAATAATATGGGAAGGGTTGCTGGTCAAAGGGAAGTTAGACCAGTATGGAACAATGCTCAGAGGGTAAATCACCAAAATAAATCGACTCACCCACATCCTAAAAGAAATTTTGTTCCAACTACAGTCTTAACAAAGTCTGGCAATGTACATTAAGACTGCTAAGCAAAGCTCCTTAAGAGCAGTAGTATCAAATAGTACTGCCAGATATGTTAATATTGCTGCATCTAGACCAACTAGGAATGGTGCAAAACTATGTTCAAATGTTTTTCATAAGTCACATTCATCAGTTAAGAGGACTATTTATCAAAGAACAACACCTAAAAACAGTGATTTTAAAGAAAAAGTTAATACTGCTAAGGTAAACAATGTAACTACTGCTAGGACAAAAGCAGTAGTTAGTGTTGTTCAGGGACATGAGGAAAATGCTGTTAAGTCCTCAGCATACTGGATTTGGAGACCAACAGGAAAAGTAATTGACCATAACTCCAAAGATAGTGGATCATACATGCCTAAAAATTTTGACTATGTTGATCCTCAAGGCAGACTCAAGTCAGTGATGGCTTGGGTCCCCAAGAGAAACTAATTCTCTTATTTTAAGTGCAGGGTAATCCACAATATGCTTTATAGGATCAAGGGATTTTTTTATAGTAGATGCTCTAGGCATATGATTGGGAACAAGTCCTACCTAACAGATTATCAAGACATTGATGGAGGATTTGTTGCATTTGCTGGAAGTCCTAAAGGAGGTAAAATTACTGGAAAAGGTAAAATTAGGACTGGGAAATTAGACTTTGAAAGATTAACTTTGTAAGAAACTTAAGTTTAATCTTTTCTTTGTCTCACAAATGGTGACAAAACAAACAATGTTCTGGTTTTACTGAGATTGAATGTCTTATTCTATCTCCTGATTTTAAGTTACTTGATGAAAGTCAAGTACTGCTTAAAGTTTCGAGACAGAATAATATGTACAATTTTAATTTAAAGAATGTTGTCCCACCAGGAGGTTTGACTTGTTTATTTGCAAATGCTACAATAGATGAGTCTAATTTATGGCATAGGAGGCTTGGTCATATAAACTTTAAAACTATGAACAAACTTATAAGAGAAACCTTGAGTTAGAGGTTTGCCTTCAAAGATTTTTGAAAAGTGAAAAACCATACATGTGTTGCTTATCAGAAGGGAAAGCAGCACAAAGCCTCCTATAAGACCAAGCTTGTGAGCTCTATCAGCCAGCCTTTACAAATGTTGCATATGGATTTGTTTGGTCCAACATTTGTAAAGAGTCTAAATAAAAAGATGTATTGCCTTGTTGTCACTGATGACTTTAGTAGGTTTAGTTGGGTTTTCTTTTTGGCCTCTAAGGATGAAACTAGTGGAATCCTTAAAACTTTTATCACATGCATAGAAAACCAAATAAATCATAAGGTTAAAATTATCATGTCTGACAATGGAATTGAGTTTAAGAATAGTGAAATGAATCAGTTCTGTAAGATGAAAGGAATCAAAAGATAATTTAGTGGTTGCTCAGGACTACCACAACAAAATAGAGTAACGGAAAGAAAGAATAGAAACACTAATAGAGGCAGCTAGGACTATGCTAGTTGATTCACTATTACCTACTACATTTTGGGCTAAAGCACTTAATACTGCTTGCTATGTTTAGAATAGAGTTTTGATAACAAAGCCTCATAACAAAACCCTTAACGAACATAAATTGTAGAATCACCAAATCAAGACTTCAATGAGACCATTTTTGGGTGTCTTTGTTACTAACTGAATACCTTAGATCATCTAGGCAAGTTTGAAGGAAAGTCTGGTGAGGGGTTCTTGGTTGGATACTCTGTAAATAGTAAGGCATTTATGGTATTTAACACTAGACCCAAGAAAGTTAAAGAGAACCTGCATATTAAATTTCTTGAAAATAAACCTAATGTTGTAGGAAATGGTCCTTACAGCTATTGAGTCTTGGATTCACTAACAAAATCCCTATGAATATGAGCCACTTTTTCAGAAAAAAAAAAAAAGGGGTACTAGGTGTACAAACTAATAATGATGCAGTTAAAGAACAAATGTAATGGGCGTGCAAAACAGACAGGAGAAAGCATCGACTCATGAATATCTTCTGCTACCATTTTGACTTCTAATTCTCAATACAAAGAGCACAGATGATGAGTTTGTGATGAAGAAGATGATGGTGCAGAAGTTGACGCTCGACAATTTGGAAAACACCAACATGAATGTCAGTCCTATCCCACAACTAGAACAGAATTCACAATGGGTTCATCCTAAAGACCAAGATTATGGAGACATATATTCAGCTATTCAAACAAGGATAATGATCAATTTTCTAAAGAAAATGCTATGGTCAGCTACATTAGCAAGCAGAGAAGAACAAATCACAAAGATTATTAGAACTGCTTGTTTGCCTGTTTTCTCTCTCAAATAGAACCCAAAAAGGTAATCCAAGCTTGACAGATCCAAGCTGGGTAGAAGTAAATGCAAGAGGAAGCTTCTGAATATAAAACTTCAAAAGGTTTGACTCTATGATCTTTCCTAAGGCAAATAATCTATTGAAACTAAGTGGGTATATAGACACAAGAAAGATGAGAGAGGAATTGTAGTCAGAAACAAGGCAAGACTAGTTGCACAAGGTTATACCCAAGACAAAGGAATTGATTATGATGAGGTTTTTTGCCCTGTTCTAAGAATTGGAAGCAATCAGGTTATTATTGGTCCTATGCATCTTTAAAGGGTTTTATTGTGTACCAGATGGATGTGAAGAGTGCCTTATTATATTACTAATAAAGAGGGAGGTGTTATGTGGTGCTCAACCACCTGGTTTTAGAAGATCCACATACCCTGATAAGGTTTCTAAGTTGGAAAAAGCTTTATATGGTCTTACAATCAAGCTCCTAGAGCCTGTTTGAGACCTTGTCCTAACCTACTTAAGTATAAATGGATTAGAAAGCACATATAGATAAACTTTGTCATCACGAAGGATGAAAGCGATAACTTGTTAGTCCAGTGTATGTTTGATGATATCATCTTTGGGTCTACAAAGAAGGTCTTTATTGGATGAGGTTGAGCAGAATATGCACATAGAAAATGTCCAAATGAGTTCTATGGGGGAGCTCACTTTCTTCTTAGGATTACAGGTACAACAGAAGAAGGATGGAATCTTCATTAGCCAAGACAAATATGTGGTTAATATATTAAAAAAGTATGATTTTATCAATGTGAAGACAACAAGCACCCAACAGAGACTAACAAGGCATTGATCAAGGATGAAGATGCTAAGAATGAGTTGATGGTACATTATATAGATCAATGATTGCGTCATTGACGTACTTAATAGCTTCTATGCCTAACATAATGTTTGCTGTTTGTGCTTGTGCAAGGTTCAAAGTTACACCAAAGACTTCACATATTCATGTTGTGAAGAGAATTTTTAGATACTTGAAAGGTTAACCTAAATTGGGCCTTTGGTATCCTAAAGATTCACACATTTGACTATGGAAGCCTTTTTTGATATAGATATATCTTGTGCTATTGATCTTGAAGTAACACGCCCCGGACCCTTATTCCGCTGCGACCCAATTTGGGGGTGTTACACCCTAGACCCTTTAGGTAAATTTGATGGGAAGGCTGAAGAAGGGTTTTTAGTTGGGTACTATGTATATAGTAAAGCCTTCAGGGTATTTAATTCTCAAACCAGAAAAGTTAAAGAGAATCTGCATGCAAACTCTCTTGAAAATAAACCAAATGTTGCAGGACAAGGACCTAACTGGCTTTTTGATATTGATTCCTTAACAAATTCTATAAATTATCAACCAGTTACTGCAGGGAATCAAACTAACAAAAATGCAGGTCCACAAGAAACTAATGGTAATACATGTTTAAAGAAAAATGTTGATGCTAGATAATCTAAAGAAAAGAATGTGTCTGCTCAATAGTATATTGTGTTCCCATTATGGTCTTCTATCTCTTCAAGCTACCAGAGCTCAGATGATACAGCTGATGATGCTGCTGGTGATAAGCCTGTATAAAAACCAGCAAGTGAGAATGAACAGGTCTTGTAGAATGTTCTTGACAAGATGATGGATCAGGAGAAGGAGGCTACAGAGCAATCAGATGTTGTTATGAAAGAGTTTGAAGCACAATGCAACATGCAGCTTCTTCAGGGGAAGGCTACTATAACTAGGAGTACTAACAGTCTTAATACTGTTAGCACACCAGTTAGTACTGCTAGTGCACTAAGAACTTCTGATAATGTTGGACCATCATTTGTTCCTCTTGGTGGATCCTTTCCTTTTGATGTCAATGATTTTCCAGATGATCCTCTCATGTCTGATTTAGAGGATACTGCTGAAATTCAAAATACTAACATTTTTGGCAGTGCTTATGATGATGATTTGGACACTTACAATTATCCTTTTCCTGATCAAGTTATGGGTGCAGAGGCTGATTTCAACAACTTGGAACCTTCAACTATTGTCAGTCTTATTCCCACAACTAGAGTACACTCTATTCATCCTAAAAATCAAATAATTAGAGATCTAAAGTCAGCAGTACAAACAAGGGGCATGTCAAAGAAGAATTCTAGAGAACATGCTATGATTAGCTACATTCAAAAACAAAGAAGGACAAATCATAAAGATTTCCAGAATTGCTTATTTGCATGTTTCCTCTCTCAGCAAGAACCCATAAAAATAGCTCAAGCCCTTAATGATGAAAGCTGGGTTGAAGCAATGCAAGAAGAGCTGCTTCAGTTCAAGATTCAAAAGGTTTGGACCTTAGTTGACCTACCTTATGGCAAGAAGGCTATTGGTACAAAGTGGGTGTATATAAATAAGAAAGATGAAAGGGGTATAGTAGTCAGAAATAAAGCCAGGCTGGTAGCACAAGGATACAAACAAGAAGAAGGCATTGATTATAATGAGGTTTTTGCTTCTGTTGCTAGGATTGAAGCAATCGGGTTATTTTTTGCCTATGCATCATTCATGAATTTTCTTGTGTATCAGATGGATGTCAAAAGTGCTTTCTCTATGGTACTATTGAAGAGGAGGTATATGTTAGCCAACCTCCAGGTTTTGTGGATCCAGAATTTCCAGAAAAAGTTTACAAAGTGGAGAAAGCCTTATATGGTTTATACCAAGCTCCTAGAGCTTGGTATGAGACTCTTTCTACTTATCTGCTAGACAATGGGTTCTACAGAGGACAAATTGACAAGACTTTGTTCATAAAAAGAGTCAAGGGTGATATTCTACTGGTACAAGTATATGTAGATGAAATCATCTTTGGTTCCACTAAAAAGTCTTTGTGTACAGATTTTGAGCAAATAATGCACAAAAGGTTCTAGATAAGTTCAATGGGAGAGCTTTAAGATTAGCCCGCGACAGTGGCAACGAATGCAATGTCAAGTAAATGAATTTAATATGTTATCGCATTACGTCATGCCACGGAAATATTAAACTAAGCATATAAAAATATGCATATAATTGCCCCACAACGAGGTAAATAATTGCAATATACCTTAAGAAATTCTCAATACATAATGTCCTTTATAGGGGTGATTCCGCAGCATGGATGTCATAACCCAGACAGGGCAGTCACAGCCCAATATATCTAACTTTATATGTATTACCGCTCACGGAGCCATCATAGGCACTTGATAAAGCATAAATTAGGGGCCTTTTTGCAATAGGTACTCATCAGATAAACTCATGAATCGGCCAATCATACCACATCAAACACGTTGAGTCCAATTTAAAACAAAGTCATATGTTCAAAACTCTCGTTTTGTAAATAGATTTTTCAATGATCTCAAATCCGTGCAGGTAACAAATCAAGCCTTAATAAATTCATTGGTTAAACAACCAATAATCAAACATGTAATTAGAAAACATGTGGTAGGCAATAAAAAGCTTTAGTAGAAACATTCATGTAACGCTTAAGTAGTATACCAAATAAGTTATCCGTTAAACAGCATGTATTCATACACCCCAAAAATAGTTTAAGAAACCATTACAAGAGAAAAGGTAAGGCTATGAACTTCACCGTAAATCGAATAATGACGAGGTCGAGAATTATATATAGATCGAGAGAAGATCACCAACAATCCCGAAAACATATAGATGTGACGCGACTTAGTATAATATATAAGTAAGAACAATACATAAGAAAATTTGACGAGTAAGATATTTTAAAAGAATCACTACGTGCAAGCCTAGACTTAACCAAGCGATTTTTACTCCCAAAATGGTGTGTGACCTGCTCTTATATATATTTAAACATCTACCAAGTTTCGCCATCTAATTCCAATTTTAGATATGGTTATCTATGCATTTACAATTTTTAGCCAAGACGTAAAAACTGAAATTATAGAAGTGACTCATGTTCATGGACTTGTATCTCCTAATCTATAAATGGTACAAACACATGGCCTTCACTCCTGGAAAGAACTTGAAGTCTAGTTTCCAGAACCTCAAGCCAATCAATCAAACCATTTACCAATCCACGGGAAATGGATTTTTACTAATCGTAAGTCAAAACAGAAAGTTGAATGAATTTCTAGCGCTTATGGTTTCGGCCATAAATCCTAATTTATAATAGCTATCAAGTTGAATCCAAAGGGATATGAAATCTTATGATATCTAATGTTCAACCATGTTTTAAAACCAAATTTTATTATATAAGAACCTGGAGCAAAACATGTTTCCCAACCGCCGCTCCAGATTTGACCTTCTTCCGTAAAAAAGCCATATCTCCCTCATCCGTAATCGATACAAAACCATCCAATTCTCCATATGATCCTAAGAATTATACCTATCCTACCATGTCTTTTATTTATAGAGCCTAAGCCAAAAATATTGAGAAAAGTCCACATTTTCCTACTGATATGGAAACAGTCCCTAATTCTACCCAAAATTTTCACTGAATTTCTACTCCTTACGAAAAAGACAATAAATCCTAATATATAATAGCAATTGACATGAGGCCAAGTGATCGAGCTTCCCTAGGATGTCTAGTACAGGTCCATGTTTTAAAAACCAAACTTTTAGTTCAAAAATCTGGTGATAAACATGTTTTCTAATCAAGAGTCCAGAACTGACCTAGTTTCGTATTTTGACCATATCTCCCTCATACGGAGGAATTGGTTGAGCATCCAACTCACACATGATGCTAATACCCATATCTATTCACCCATATAATTATCTTACAGGTTGCAGGCCAAAATTGGGAGAACAATCCTCCCCGTTTAACCTGCTTCCCAAAACATCCACAATTCCTTCCTACCTTAAAAAAAAATATTATACCAATTCCCACAAAAACACTTCAAATTAGCTATGATCAAAACAAAGAGCCGAAACTTAACTTAATAACAAACAATAACCAATTAACCCCTCAAGAAATGATCATTCAAGATCAATATAAAATATACTTGCATGATCATAAAATCCAAAAAAATCAGAACATGCATCTCTATAAAAAATTAAAATAACATCATAGGGTTTTTAAGAGGACTACACAGGAAAAAGGAAGAAGGAAAGTGATCAAACACAACCCTTAGATGGGTGTGTGTTGGCTGCCGAATCCACCAAGGCCAAACCAAAACCAATCAAACTTTTTAATATACCCAAAACCTTCTAAAATCAAACCCTTGTAACACCAATTTCACTTAATTAGATCAAAACCCTTTAAAATCAAAAATCAAGAAATCAAGAACTTTGAAAATAAATCATGCATGGTGGTTATTTGTTATTGGGGAATGATTTGGGGTTGATTTATGATTGATTTAAGGTTGATTGGGAGTTAATTGGAAAATTTTTGGTGGTGATGGTGATTGGTTACTTGTGTTGTCGAAAACGTATGAGGAGAAGAGACAGTGTTTTTTTATAACTGAATTTATGGATTTTTATGGGGGGTCAAGGCTTTATATAATAGTCAAACATGTCTAATTAAGTTCTAAGGAGGGTGTTTGGTTTATGATTTTGTTGGAGTAAAAAGGGTAATAAGAGGGTGTTTGGTTTAGCTTATTGTTGGGGTCAACAAGGGGAAGTGTTTGGTTTTGTATGTTTAGTAGGAAAAATTAAATAAGGGGGTGTTTGGTTTCTAGTTTTGATGGAGCCTAAAACAATTAAAAAGGGTGTTTGGTTTATATGTTATGTTTATAACTTATATTTTTTTTTATTCCAAAATATTTTTTTTAAAACACGTAGTTAGGATATTAAAATTTGTAAAAATACTATTTTGACGCGGTTTCGACTAAAAGCATGAAAAAAAGACGAAAAATACAAAATTCAAAATAATTAAGCTCGTGGGGCTAAAACATGAAATTATTGATTTCTCAAACGCTTAAAGCGATAAATATCCTAAGAACGATTCGTAAATAATTAAAACGACATTTTTATAATATCATAATAAACTATCAAAACATTATAAATAATTTTCTAAAATTTTCAGAGAATAAGATAACGCTCGGGATGAATTATTGATCTTAAATTCGGGTTGTTAAAATAGTAGTCAGAAACAAAGCTAGACTGGTAGCACAAGGATACAAATAAGAAGAAGGCATTGATTATGATGAGGTTTTTGCTCCTGTTGCTAGATGAAGCATTCAGGCATATTTTTAACCCTAAGCATCATTCAGAATTTTCTTGTGTACCAGATGGATGTCCCACAAGTGCCTATCACGTATGGTTGACTAATAAACAGGAGGTAAAGGTTTAGCCAACCTCCAGGTTAGTGTGGATCCAGATTTCCCAACAAAGTTACAAGGTGGAGAAGCCCTATATGTTCAACACCATGCTTCGTTTTCAAGCCAAATAAATTAAAAATAACATCCACTTGGGAAATATAATAATAAATATGATTTATTATTTGAAATATGTTCCGAAAATTTTACCGGTCACGCGGTAATTGTTTTTACGAGACAATAAAAGATCAAAAGTCAAAAAGTCAAGTCAGACCTAAAAAGTCAAAGGGTAAAATCGTCATTCGAAATTTCGAAAATTCTCGGATGTTACAGCTCACTTTCTTCTTAGGTTTACAAGTCAAGCAGAAAGAGGATGAGATTTTTATTAGTCAGGACAAGTATGTTGGTGAAATCTTGAAGAAATTTGGTTTTTCTAGTATAAGGACAGTCAGTACTCCTATGGAAACAAACAAGGCTTTGACAAAAGATGAAGATGTTTAGAATGTTGATGTCCATTTATACATGTCAATGATTGAGTCATTGATGTACCTTACTTCCTCCAGACCAGATATTATGATCTCAGTTTGTGCATGCTCAAGATTTCAAGTTCAACCAAAAGTTTCCCACTTGAATGCAGTAAAAAGGATCTTTAGATACGTAAAAGGTCGACCTAAATTGGGACTTTGGTATCCTAAGGACTCTCCTTTTATATTGGAAGCTTTTTCAGATAGTGACTATGCAGGTGCCAGTTTGGACAGGAAATCCACAACAGGAGGTTGTCAATTTCTTGGTTCAAGGTTAATCTCTTGGCAATGTAAAAAGCAGACTGTGGTAGCTAATTCAACTACTGAAGCTGAATATATTGCTGCTTCTCACTGCTGTGGTCAAGTGCTTTGGAAATCCACAATTGATGAATCTAAATTATGGCATAGGAGGCTGGGTCATGTGAATTTTAAAACAATGAATAAACTTGTGAAGGGAAACCTTGTAAGAGGTCTTCCTTTCAAGATTTTTGACAATGACCATACTTGTGTTGCTTGTCAGAAGGGAAAACAACACAAGGCTTCCTGTAAGGCTAAACTTATGAGCTCTATCAGCCAACCCTTACAGATGTTGCATATGGACTTGTTTGGTCCAACATCTGTTAGGAGTATCAACCTAGACATATTGCCTTGTAGTACTGATAATTTTAGCAGGTTTTAGCTGGTTTTTCTTCTTAGCCTCATAAGGTGAGACTAGTGGGATTCTTAAAGAGATTTATAACAAAAATAAAAAACCAATTAAACCATAAGGTTAAAGTAATCAGGTGTGATAATGGAACACAAATCAACCAAATTCAAAAACAGGAAATGAATGAATTCTATAGATTAAAAGGGATAAAAAGGGAATTTAGTGTTGCCAGAATTCCACAACAAAATGGAGTTGCTGAGAGAAAGAACAGGACTCTGATTGAGGCTGCTAGGACTATGCTAGCAGACTCACTTCTACCTACTGTATTTTGGAATGAAGCAGTTAATACTGCTTATTATGTTCGAAATAGGGTTTTAGTGACCAAGCCTCATAACAAGAATATCAATCAATACATAGAAAAGTCATAGCTATTAGGCAAAACATATAGTTGTTTTGTGAATCATTCAATATATTGTGAGTTGAGAGAAAGATCTTGTGTTACTGTTACATTGCTTTATTGTTCTTCTAGTGTATAAAGATTAGATTCCGCATAATCTTTATATATTACTCAAGGTTTCTATCACAGTTATTTTAGATCGATCTAAGATAACTAAAGCTTTAATAAGCTAATCAAAGATCTGTTCAATTGGGATCAACAAGTGGTATCAGAGCTTGTGTTCTAAAACCTTGATCAAGAAGAAACAAACTAGAAGAACTCTTTATTCACATAAAGAGATGGATCTAGAAACTGCCCAAAACAATGTTGTTGCAAAGTTTCCCTTTCTAAAGCAGTATGACTATGAGATGTGGAAGTTAAGAATAGAGCAATACTTTCAAGTGCAAGATTATGCTTTATTGGATGTTATAGATAATGGCAATTCTTTCAAACCTGTAGCTCAAACAACAGCTAATGCGGATGGTACCTCTACTTCAACAATACCAGGACTAGTTACCACTGAAGAAAAGGCCTAGAAGAAGAATGATGTAAAAGCAAGAAGCATGTTGTTGATGGCACTTCCCAATGAACATCAACTAACATTCAATCAATACAAGGATGCCAAGACTTTGTTTGAGGCCATACAAACAAGATTTGGTGGTAATGATGCCACAAAGAAGACTCAAAAGACACTTCTGAAGCAGATGTATGAGAACTTCAATGCTCCTAGCACAGAGTCACTTGACTCTATTTCAAACAGGCTTCAGAAAATTGTTAGCCAGTTAGCCATCTTGGGTGAAAACATCTCTAAAAAAGATCTCAACTTAAAGTTTTTAAGAAGTCTTCCTTCTGAATGGAACACTCATGTTGTGGTCTAGAGGAATAAACTAAATCTAGACACAATAAGCTTTGATGATCTCTACAACAATTTCAAGATTGTTGAACAAGAGGTCAAAAGAACTGTAACCTCAAGCTTAAATTCAAGTTCTCAGAATATGGCCTTTGTATCAACTCCTAGCAGTACCAATGAAGTTAATACTACTAATGTTCAAGTTAGTACTGCTAGCACACCAGTTAGCACTGCTAGTACTCCAGCTAGTACTGGTAACTTAAGTAATGATACTGTCTATGCATTTTTAGCTAGTCAACCAAACGGGTCTCAACTTGTATATGAGGACCTTGAACAAATCCATGATGGTGACTTAGAAGAGATGGATTTGAAGTGGCAGTTAGCATTACTGAGTATGAGAGCAAGAAGGTTTTACCAGAGAATTGGTAAGAGGATCACTATCAATGGGAGTGATACAGCTGGTTATGACAAGTCTAAGGTAGAATGTTTCAACTATCATAAGATGGGACATTTTGCAAGGGAATGCAAAGGTCCTAGGAATCAAGATAATAGGAACAGGAATCAAGACAACTCAAAAAGGACTATGAATGTGGAAGAAACTTCTTCTAAAGCTATGATGGCTATTGATGGAGCTGGTTTTGATTGGAGCTTTATGGCAGATGAGGAAGTCCTTACCAACACGGCTCTTATGGCTTTCTCAGACTCAGAGGTATATAATGATAAAACTTGTTCTAACACATGTCTTAAAAGCTTTGAAACTCTCAAAACTCAATATGATAATTTAAGAATAGAGCTTAATAAATTTGAGTTTGATCTAGTTACTTATAAAAGAGGTTTAGCATCTGTAGAAGAACAACTTGTCTTCTACAAGAAGAATGAGGTGATGCTTTGTGACCAAATTATTGTTCTTAAAAGAGATATCACCTATAAAGACTCTGACTTAAGTGTGCTTAAATGTGAATTAGAAAAACTTAAGAAAGAAGAAGAGAGCAATCAGATTAAAATGGAAATTTTTTGAAAATGCCTCTAAGAGCCTAGATAAATTGATAGGGAGTCAAATTTCTAATAACAATAGAAAAGGTTTGGGGTTTGAAAGCTATAATGCTATTTCACCTCTACCTACAGGCTTATTTGCACCCCCAACTATTGATTTGTCCAACTCTGGTCTTAAGGAGTTCCAACAGCCTGAATTTGAACGCTATAGATTTAAGACCAATAAGAGTGTCTGTGAAAATTCCTCAAATGAGATTAAGAAAACTACTGATGCCCCAATAATTAAAGATTGGGTTTCTGATTGTAATGAGGATGAGGCTGAAGTAATGGTATTAAAATCTGATAATGTTCAACATAAACCTGAGCAAGCTAATCAACCTAAGAAAGTTAGTCAAAATCTTACGAATAATAGAACAAACTGGAATGAAATAAAAACTCAGAAATTAGGAGTAGGGTTTCTGTTTACAAAGAAAGCTTGTTTTGTGTATGGGAGTTTTAACCATCTAATTAAAGTCTATGATTTTCATGATAAAAAGATGGTACAAAAACCTGTGTTTAACAATGTGAAAAAGAGAACTGGTTAAAGGGAAGTTAAACCAGTTTGGAATAATGATATGAGGGTTAATTATCAAAATTTCTCTAATTCTAGAATAAATTTTACTCCAACAGCAGTTTTAACCAAGTCTGGTACAGTACCAGTTAGTGCTACTAGGCCTATTAATACTGTTGCACCTAAATCCTTTGTGAATGCTGCAAAAACCAGACCAAATGCTTTTTAGAAGTCACATTCACTATCTAGGAGACCTTTTTACCAACGAACATCACTTAAAAATAGAAATTTGAAAGGCAAAGTTAATACTGCTAAGATAAATTTTGTTAATACTAATAAGGGAAATAGAGTGACAAGTGTTGTTGGGGAACAAGAGATTAATGTTGTTAAGTCCTCAGCATGCTGGGTTTGGAGACCTAAAATAAAGGTACTAGATCATATCTCCAAAAACAGTGGATCATACAGTTGTAAGCAATTTAACTATGTTGATCCAATAGGCAGACTTAAGTCAGTAATGACTTGGATCCTCAAGAGAAACTAATTCTCTTATGAGAAGTATGCAAGATGTTTTGGATTATGTTTCTTTGTTCTTAACATTTTGCAGGTTTAGAGCTTAAAGGTTATTTGATTAATAATGGATATGCTGATTTGGTGAAAATGTTGTATGGTTGGAGTTGAGGGGACGATATTGATGATAGCATGAATGTCCTTTCAGTGTTGGTTGTACACCACACAACACATGGTCATCAATTCACCATGTCTAATGGACAAGAAAGAATTGGTTATTCTAGGGCAAACGACAATTGGTAAAGAATAATCAAATCCGTTGATGGCTGATAGTTTGCCAAAAACTATACTTTCAACCAAGATGGTAGGATGACTTGAGGTTAAAGTTGGGAAGAAATGGGTCAAATGTAGTATTTTGTTTTGGTTAACAGTTTTTGACTTCTATTCATGGGTTATGCATAAATATGGATCCTCATGAATTCTCACATGTCTATCTAGTTATTTCTAGTATGTTTGTGATTAATAGAGGCATGTTGTTGCATGATTATTGGAGAAAAAGTTAATACTGCTATGCAAATTCTTAATACTGATGGGCAAAAATATTAGTACTGCTAGACAAAAGTTAATACTGCTAGGCTAGTATTAGTACTGTTGGGTTACCATTTACACTATTTGGTCAATAACAAATTTTCAGCTCTTTAAATATTACCGTTGAGGATTTCACGCAACTAACTGAGTATATAAGGTTCTTAATTTTGATGATTGTTATCTTTACCATATTTACATGATTTCTTTTAAAGCTAAAGATACAATTTATTCGCTTATCCGCTTTCAAAACCTTATATACTCTCTATAAAATCTCAATTGCTTTTACCAAACACTAATTCATTCTAAATCGATCTTAACCCAGCACTCACATTAGTATTTTGTTCATAACTTATATACACATGGCTAATATGGACTTCTGCAACAAGCATAACATGGTGTCTTTTCTTCAAAAGCCAACTAGAAGTGAGGAATTTCATTAGATAGTAGACTTTCTTGCTGGTAGTCATATCAGGTATGCTTTAACTGCAAATCCTACTATCTATGTTTCTCTTATTCAACAGTTTTGGCAGACTGTTACTATCGATACAGTCAATGATGGAGAACAACAACTAACTATCATAGTTGATGGGCAAACAATTGCTATTACTGAAGCATCTGTTAGGAGACATCTCCAATTAGCAGATGCAGATGGTATTAGTTCTTTGCCTAATACTGAAATCTTTGATCAGCTCACTCTAATGGGGTATGTTTCAAATGATGACAAACTTACATTTCAAAAAGGTAAATTTTCACCCCAATAGAGAATTTTTATACATACCATATTACATTGTTTAAGTCCTAAGAAAACTTCATGGGAACAATTTTCTAGTAATATTGCAACTGCAATAATTTTTTTAGCTACAAACAGGACTTTTAAGTTTTCAAAACTAATTTTTGATGGAATGGTGAAAAATGTAGATAGTAAAACAAAAATTTTGATGTATCCACGATTTATACAAAATCATTTTGAATAAAAAGAAAAGGCTTCTTAATCAACATAACAAAACATATGTTGCTCCTTCTTTAACACAAAAACTTTTTAGCAACATGAAAAGTGGTTTTTCAGGGGTTCACATACCTCTATTTGATACTATGCTGATTCATGACCAACCTGGTCAGGGTGAAGGACCAACACTCACTATTGAGTCCTAACACACACCCATTGCTTCTCCATCTAACTCACAACCCACAACATCTCAACCAATGTCATCACAAGAACAACATTCTCAAGTACCTATAACTGAACCTATCACTGATTCCTTCACCACATCACATCTAACTCAGACACCATCTCCTATGCCCCCATGATTCACCCCTCTCAGGAGGTCACACACATGGAAGTGATGAGGGCAGCAAGAAACTTAATGAATTGATAGAATTATGTACCAAATTATCTGACAAAGTTACCAGCTTGGAGGACGATCTCAAACAGACTAAGAAGCTTTATGGTAAGGCTCTTACAAAGTTGGTGAAGAAGGTCAAACAATTGGAAGCCAAGCTAAAGTCTACCACAGAAAGGAGAAAGGCAAGGATGGTAATTTCTGATGACGAGGAGGATTTGATTTCAAAGGATACTTCCAAACAAGGGAGGATGACAGAGACAGAATATGAAGAAGTTGAGATTGATTTGAATCAGACTGATGATGATCTTCAATGGAGGAGTATAATAGAGGAAATTGACTTAGGTAAAGGAT
This sequence comes from Tanacetum coccineum, assembly GCA_026074375.1. NCBI lineage: Eukaryota > Viridiplantae > Streptophyta > Magnoliopsida > Asterales > Asteraceae > Tanacetum > Tanacetum coccineum. The sequence continues at coordinate 26,308 of BQNB010010754.1, read as the reverse complement.
TCACATTACAATAGATTACTCCTACAAAAGTTCCACAAGGTAAAGAACAAAGCTAAGAGAGTTCTAAAGCTCAATTAGGTGTTCTCAGTGCAGCTAAGATCCTTGCAGATGCATCCAAAGAAAGAGCAAAGACCTACACTAGAAGAAGAAGAAGTAATGACAGTTTAAGAGATAGTACTGCTAGAGGTCTTTTTAGTACTTCTGAAGAAGCTCAAGGTAAAGATCAGATTAGTACTGATGAAAAGGTAGCTCATAAGCTAAATGATGAAGAAATGGCAAGAGCTGCAACAAGAAAAGAACAGGAAAGGATTGATCTTGAAAAAGCCTTAGAGTTACAAAAATAGTTGGATAAAAGGGAATAAACTGATGATATTGACTACAATACTGTTGTTGAACAAGTTCAAGAAAGACAGTCAGATTCTATACGAAGATATCAAACACTCAAGAAGAAACCTGTGTTAGTAGCTCAAGCAAGGAAGAATATGATGATTTATTTGAAGAACATGGCTGGATACAAGATGAATTACTTCAAAGGAATGAGCTATGATATGATCAGACCCATATTTGATCAAGAATATAATAAGGTACAAACTTTGTTTACGAAGGATATAGAAGTTGAAAAGACAAAAACAAAGAGAGTTGCAGAAGAAACACTCCTTCAAGAGAGTTTCAAGAAGTTAAGGATAGCTGAAGCTTTAAGGTCAGAACCTATTTAAGAACAACCAACTGAAGAACTAAAAGAATTATCTGAAGAAGAACTTAAGAAGATGTTGAAGATAGTTCCAGTAGAAGAAATTAAGGCAGAAGCTTTACAAGTAAAATATCCTATCATAGACTGGGAAATTCATACTGAAGGATTAAGAAAATATTAAAAGATTACCAGGGTTAGAAACATCACAGAGGCATATTAAGTCTTTGAAGATATGCTTAAAGGATTTGACAGAGAAGACCTTGTTACATTATGGAGTTTAGTTAAAGAAAGATTTAGATCAACAAAACCTATTGAAGATAAGGAAAGAGCTTTATGGGTTGAACTGAAGAGGTTGTTTGAACTTGATAAAGATGATGTGCTGTGGAAGCTACAAAGATATATGTATGATCCTTTGACATGAAGACTGTATGATACATGTGGAGTACATCATGTATCTTCAACAAGAGGACATGACATCTATATGTTGATAGAAAAAGATTATCCATTGTCAACTGCAGTTATGAATTTGATGCTAAGTAAAAGGCTGCAAATAAAAGAAGATAGTAAGATAGCGAGAGATCTAATTATGAAGATTTTCATGGAAGCCAACAAACCAAGAAGCTGAAGTGTTTGGAAGAATCCTCTCAGAGCCAAAAAGTTTTAATTTAAGAAACTTGAGGATTTAGAGATAAATCACAAGTTTAAGGGAGGATTGTTAGGAATTAAGAGCTTCTACAAGTTTATAATGATGAAAGGACTTAGTACTGCTATTTGAAGATTTGTGCTGCTACTAAAGATTGAAGAAAATAAACTAAGTCATTAGTACTGCTAGTCATATTAGTTAGTACTGCTAGTACAAATGTTAGTACTGTCAGTATAGTTAGTACTGTTAGTTAATAGTTAGTGCTGTTAGTATTATATAGTTAGTACTGCTTATGTGATATGCATGAGATATATTAGGAATAGATATGCATGATCACTTAACGCATTTTGTAAGCCCATTAGGGTTTTCCTTGGTGTATAAAAGGAACCCTATGACATAGTTAGAATATAGGAATTAATAGTTAGTTATTTTGTAACCTTAGCAGAATATTTGAAATCAATATATTCAAGTTTAGTATTCATTATTCTTCTTAGTATTGCAAGTTAGATTCCACATAACTTGTAGTATTCATAATCATAGTTTCTCTTATAGTTAGTTTGGATTTATCCAGGTTAACTAAGCTTTAACAGGCTAAAGAAGATCTGTTTATTAGGACTTCACAGTGATGCACTCTTTCATTTCGTTTGGTGAGCAACTTGACCAAACTTTAGAAGATAAAAAGTAGTTGTAGCGGCTCGAGCTAATAAAGAAAATTTATTTTAAACTTTTAAATCTACTTATAAATACTTTAATACTTTTTTAGTTTTATTCAATATTCAAAACAGATTGTTTCTCATTATCTAGATACACATTTCTCTTTTTTCACATTTTTCAAATGGATTCCACCGCTTTCATAGTAACATCATCCTCGAGAGAAGAAAAAAAGTTAATAGTATGAACCTAGAGTTTTTAAAAAGTGTGCCAAAAGGTGAAAAGTTTACGAAGAAGAAAAATAAGCGCATTACCACGAAACACTGTAAATAGAGATCATTTTGGTGCTCATGATCATCTAATCTCCATTTTCTTTTTCGTAAACCTAATTTTAGACGAAGATACATCCCGTGCAGTGGTTTAAATGAGGTGATTCGCATTCATACGCATCGTTTGAGATGTAACAGATCATAATGCTATTTTTCAACAGGATAATGATTGTTCGGATGGAAATAGGATTTCGTCATTGATGAAGTGCACACATGCAATTCGTCAATCGGTATACGACATCATTCCCGATGCACTTGATTGGGTGAAAAAACTTCTCGTGATTCACTCGAACTTTTTGTATGGCTTTTATAGATTTATATGGAGATGAGTTTTTAAGAAAACCTACTTATAATGATGTTAAACACTTTATGCATTTCACGAACAAAACATCAGTTTTCGAGGATATTAGCAAGCCTTGATTGTACGAACTGTGAATGGGCTTATAGTCTAAAGGATATCATAGATTATATTGTAGAGGCGATTTCTCTTCGAACTCATTCATCATATTAGAAGCGGTTGCCTCACAAGATTTTTTGGATCGGCATGTGTTCTATGGTGATTTCGGTGCGAACAACAAAATCAACGTTATATGTCAATCGCCGTTGTTCAGCGATCTTAAAGCCGGAAAAGCACAAGAGGAGGTTGAGTTCCAGGCTAACAAAGTAACTTATAAATGGGGATATTATCTTGTAAACGAGATATATATGGAATGGGATACACTCTTTAAGTCGACTTCACATCTAAGTGCGGGTGATACAAAGCGGATAAGGTATAAGCTAGCGCATGAAGCACAACAAGCAAAAATGTGGAAAGAACGTTTGGCGTGTTAAAGATAAAAAATAAGGTATAATAAAAAATCCCGCACGACCGATGTCTCTTAAAAACATAACAAATATGATGTACACATGCATAATATTACATAATATGATTATCAAATATAAGAAAAGGGCAATATCCCTTGATTTATATTCACATGAATGACATCGAGAGAAAGCTATTGTACAAACTCACAAACAAATATTACAAGTTCTTAAAGAATTAGTCGATAAACCTTCGCGTCAATTCGGTGGAACACTACGCTCGTGAAGTAAATATACAAAATAAATTATATTTTTATTTTAATGTAATTTTGTTTATTTTTAATGTAATGCTTTGTATCATTTAAATGTAATATTTTTTAATGTAATGTTTTTATTTAGTAATTTTATGTTAGAAAAAAACTTTATGGCCCGTATTACGATAGCGATGAGTCAGGTAAAAAGGTAAAAGGATATCATCATTGGTTAACTGAAACCCTTTTCAAACTCATCACCGAAACCCTTATTACATCGAAACCTTTTTTCAACAACCAATGAAATGACCGAAACCCTTTTAACACCAAAATCACCAAAACCCTTTTAACACCACCAAAACCCTTTTTCAATCATGGTTAAACCTAAAAACATCATTGATTCAAGCGGATGGACATGGATATTTCGTAACAACAAGAAAAATGTGGAAAAACAAATCGATTATCCGTTTAATAAAGAGGTGGAAAAACTAGCGACATCCTTTTACGTATCTAATATACCTAACTCGATAGATGCAAAAGGAATGTGGAAGATCTGTGCATCTCACGAACGATTGGTTGATACTTTCAGCGCAAACAAATTATCCAAAGGAGGTAAGCATTTCGGTTTCATTCGTTTCTTAGGAATTAAAGATGAGACTGAATTTGTTAAATCGTTGTTGAATATTTGGATTGGTAGCTATCATTTATATATATCAGTTGCTCGTTCTCAAAGAACCTTTGCAATTGGATCCTAATTCAACCATAGAAAAAAGATAAAAACCCTCAACCTAACCCTAGTAGTTACCATAATAACATTCATTTTAAGAACAAAGACATGTTCCCTACTCTTCCTTTGTTTACTTCTGTAACAAATGGTATTGAAAAACTTACTGTGGAAACCTCTTTAACAAATGCTAATATCCGAGCTTTAGTCCTCGATGATCAAGACCTCATTAATGTTGAAGACCCGTCTATGGTGTTATTGGTGAAGCTAAACGACGTGAACTCAATGAGTAATATGCATGCGATCTATAGGAATGAAGATTTTACGGAATTAGAAATTCGTCATGTTGGGGGCTTTTGGATATGAATTCAATTCCCTTCGAGTTCATTAGCGGATAACTTCCAAACTAATGCTTCCTTAAAGAGTGTTTATTCTTGCATCAAATCAGCTACACCTTCCTTTAAAGTTGATGAACATATGATTTGGATTGGCCTGGTCTCCCTTTATGTGCTTGGGGATTAAATGCATACAAGAAAGTAGCAGTTATGTTCGGCAAATTCATGTTTTTTAAAGCTGAGGAATCGACGAAAATGAGTTCAGGTAGGATTTGTATTTCTACTAAGTCGCATAATTTTGTTTCAGAAAGAGTGTTAGTTGAAGTACATAGGGTGAATTATGATGTTCATGTGCATGAGTTAGGAACATAGAACATAAATATTGTTGATGAAAAACTTGATTCCTCTGAAAACTTAGACGTCAATGGTATGGAAAAGATAGAGGATTCTGTAGACGAAAATTCTTTGGCCGATTTGAATGACTTGAAAGAAACTATAAACGAATTGGCAAGCAACAAAATTCAACATCCAATCAGCAAAGAGAACATGGATCAGGAAGATGACATCAACAAAGTATCTCCTGAAATTACAGTTTCTTCAGACCTAAGTCGGCCTCCAGGTTTTGAACATATGAAAAGAACACCTAGTAAGTGATCTACTTCTTTTGCTAGATACCAAAAGAAAGACATAAAAGGAGTTTCTCTAATTGAAGAATTATCAAGAATTATTGTGGTAAGAGATTCCTTAGGTTTTGATGTTAGAGGGTGTAAAGAAACTCTCAAAAGAATGATCAACGAGATTGGCATGAATATAGCTCATAAATGAACATTCGATCCATTAATAGCTGTGGTACGAAGAAATGGAGAAAATGTGTTTGGATTAAAGACTTATGTTTCAAGAATAACATTCATTTTCTTAGTATTCAAGAATCCAAAATGTTACGCCTTGAAACCTTTCATCTTAAATCCATGTAGGGTAATTATAATTTTGATTTTGTGTGTCGTATGGATTGTGGTAGATCGAGAGGCCTGATTTATCTGTGGGATCCGAATTCCTTTATTAAATATGATATATGTGTGATGACGCTTTTATTCTTGTGAAAGGTCATTCGAGAAATACGGTTGGTGATTGTTATATGATAAACATTTATGGTCCTTAAGACTTTTTGGCCAAAGCTATTTTGTGGAATAGAATTGGTGATTTTATGCATCAACATGCTGGTAAATATATCATTTTTAGAGACATGAACGTTGTTCGTAATGAAAACAAAAGTAGCGGTTCTCTTTTTTCTCAACAGGATGCAGATAGCTTCAACTCTTTTATAGATAATTCTGGTTTGATTGACCTTCCTTTGGGTAGTCTTCTTTTCACTTGGATTAAGAAAGCTGGAACCAAGCTAAGTAAACTCAATCGATTCTTAATATCAAAAGAGGTAGCTGAGTCTTTACCTGATGTTTGTGTTACTGCCATTGATTATTTGTGGTCGGATCACAATCTCATTCTTCTTCATGTCTCTAAATCTGACTTTGAACCTACCCATTTCAAGCTTTTCCATTCTTGGAGACTTTGTGATTCATTTGATGAAGTTATCAAAACGGAGTTACCTAAATTGGAGGAACATAACTTTAGAAGGAAGCTCTTATCTCATGAAAAATTTCACCTCCTGAAAGCTAGAATTAAGCAATGGCTGACTGAAACTAAAACTTTTGATGGTGTCACTAAACATGATAACTTGCAACTAGGGGTGTCAAAAAAGCCGACCCAACCCGAACTGACCCTATTTGGGTCGGGTCACTCGGGTCAAAAATCTTATTTGGGTCAATTCGGGTCAACCCGACTACCCTGAGTTCTAAATAGGGTTGGGTATCGCGTTGAAATGTTTTGGCTAACTCGGGTTCGGGTCAACCCGATTGACCCGAATAAAGAATTTTTTAATTTTTTTAATATAAAATTATAGATTTTCTATATAAAAATGTAATGAAAAAAAATTCGGGTTGACCCGACCCGAGTTCTAATAGGATCGGGTATGGAATTTTTACCCTCAACCCGACTTGACCTGACCCGAATTGACCTGAACCTGACCGGGTCAACCCGATTAACACCCCTAATCATATCTACCCATTTAAGTCGTGTTTTATTGTTCTTGAATTGTTTTATCCACCACCAAACCCGTGCCAGTCTCTCAGACTGAAAACCCCCCTTTTTCATTAGATTTAGGATTAACATAGGTTTAGCATAGATTAGACTAACTTAGATTAGAAAAAACAAAGTATTAATAAATTGAAAGTGTTTCTCGCTCTTAGTGATCGACACCCTACTTACCACGAAACTCCCACCGACCGGGTACACTACCCGTTAAAGTGTTGTTTTTGGTTAAGCCGCACATATATAATTTAAAATTGAATCACAATTTTAACAACCACATAATGACACATACAAGTTTTGCACCAGCAATCGGGGAGTGAGAATTAATCTTATGTTTTTTATTGAATAACTTTGTTTTTAGATTGGATTAATCTAACCTAAGATTAGTGTAATTTAATTAATGTATAATTTTTGTCCTTTAATTGTTTTCTTGTATTGTTTATGTGTTTTAGTTGTTTATTTAATTGTTTTTCATAATACACTGCTCTGGTCAATAAACAGATACGGCGTATCCAGTTCCACTGAATACGGCGTATCTAATTTTCTGACCAATATAGCGTATTCATTCTGATTCAGCAATACGACGTATCTGATTATTTGTATACGACGTATTGACTAAAATTTTCAAAATCTTTGCAAGTTTATTTCTTAGAAAGCCTTTACTATTGAATCATGTATCTTTATTTTTTCAAAAAGAACCTTTCGATCTTCGTCATAGATCCCCATTTTACTTACCCGAAAAGGAGATTAACGATGGAAGAAATATTGTACAAATTTATCGACGAAGGAAAACATGAGCAAGAGGAGATGAGAGGATTCATCCATGAATTTAAAACAACAAAAGAGCTCTTATTTAAAGAAAGGAACAATTCGTTAAGCGAGCTCGGGTTCGAGGTACAAGGATTGTTGAAAGTGTTCAATAATACTCCAATGTCAAATCTTGAAGTTAAAGGAGTGACTACTAGAGGGGGAAAACAACGACTAAAGATGTTCAAGTTAATGACACAAATATACATACCAAAGAACCCCTAGTAATAAATCACGACAAACTAGTTGAATCAAACGAAGTCCTTACCAAAGACCAACCCCAGAAGACCGACAAACCTGTTGTTCAGCCAACAAGTGAAGTACAAACGCCACCCATCCCTTTTCCCTGAAGATTGAGAAAATAAAAAGAAGAGGCTCAAACATAAAGATAAAAAAAAAAAAAAAAAATATCAAAAAAAAAAAAAAGAAAAATTATTGGAATACCTGAAGCAACGGCATAATCAATTTGCCTTCAACGAAGCACTCAGCTCAAAATGTATAATGCAAATGTTTTAAGATTTCTAACAAATAGGGCCAGACTCGAAGAAGCTTGTACAATCACTATGAATGAAAGATGCTCAGTGGTATTATTAAACAAGCTTCAATTAAAAGAAAAAGACCCAGGGAGTTTTACTATTCCTTGTGACATTGGCTAATTACACATTGATAATGCGTTAGCAGACCGGGTAGCTAGTATAAGCTTAGCCTTACACGCAGAAATGAAAAACACGTGGTTAGGGGAACCAAAACCTACTAGAATAAGTTTGGAGCTTGCAGACAGGTCAATCCAATACCCAAGAGGAATAGTTGAAAATTGTCATACCCCGTCAGTGGCGAAAACACGGGATGAGACGATACCATTCATCGTACAAGATACAAGATCATACTATAATTTACATTTATAAAACTGAATTTTAACAAAACTATACAGTTAAAACTTGACAAATTTAAATTTTCGTCCATCTCAACCGCAATCCCTTGGTTTACATCTTTTTCTCTCCAATACCAATCGACATACCTTTGATTTGACACACCAGAAATGATACTCGAAAACTCAACAATAATGTTGGTGAGCTCGAAGTTTGACCTTAAACCCAAAGTTGTGCCAATATTTCAATAGTGGACAATAGTGCTATATGACATTGAAATAAGCTAACAATCCAAGACATAGCAACCCCATATAAATCTCGACATCCAAAAATAAACCCGGATCCGCAACTCCATAAATCACTAACCACCTAAAGGGCCATCAATGGAGCACTATATTAGGCAAACACACAGAACCCTTGCATGCCAAAACACAATAACCGCCATGCAAGTACCACACAGAACCTTGCATCAAACACACCATATGCAAGTACCACACAGAACCTTGCATGCCAAACACAGCGTACATGCCAGTAAATCAACACAAAATATTCACATAGCGTCATAACACTATCTTGTACCAAAAACAAAACCACATTTCTCACAGATCAATTCAAAATATTTCAAAACACATTTGAGTATCATTTTCCCTCAACGGAAAAACTAATAAAAAGTGGGGCTATGAGAACTCACCTCAATCAGCAATCAAAGCAACCACACAATCTCAAATAAAGCATAACACAATAAATCTCTACGCAAGCGCACAATGTACCCGGCAACGACCTAAATAGCACTCAAAATCAATACTCATACAAAATTATCTTATTGTACAAGTGTTCGCCTTAACTCACACAAAATCCTCATTTTCATCCCAAAATCCATTTCCAATTCATATCATTCCAAACTCGTTGTCTTAAATCTTTAATTTCTTACAAAAACCATCGTCTTATTACCAAGACTTTATCTCGTTATCAACACTTTATCTCATATTATAGTTATGTGGTAGATACGCAAAAATGACTCAAAACACTTGGGCAAAGTGTGACATCAATATAACAAGCTCAACACCTCAAATTTCTGAACGATAATGCTTTGTTTATATAAAGTTTTGCTCTATCTCTATCTATTATGTTATGTGGATCATGTCTTGTTTCTTGCCTGCTTAATATACACGTTTAGCTATTTGACCCGTGATAATCATTTAGCTTTGTTACTTGATAAACAATCTATGAATTGCTACAAATCTCGTGGAACGACCTGGACTTACCTAATACTATATTACACTCGAATAGGGTATACTTGCCCAAATGTTGTTGTTGATCCCTTCTAAACAGATCTTTGATTAGCTTGTTAAAGCTTTAGTTATCTTAGATAGATCTAAAACAACTATGATAGAAACCTTAAGTAATATATAAAGATTATGCAGAATCTAATATTTATACACCAGAAGAACAATAAAGCAATGTAATAATAATACAAGATCTTTTTGTTAACTCACAATATATTGCATGATTTACAAAACAACTATATGTTTTACCTAATAGCTATGACTTTTCTATGTATTGATTGATGTTTTTCTAACTATGCCGTAGGGTTCCTTTTATACACTAAGGAAAACCCTAATGGGCTTACAAAACGCGTTAAGTGATCATGCATATCTATTCCTAATATATCTCATGCATATCACATAAGCATTACTAACTTCTTATACTAACAGTACTAATAAACTAACTAAGAGTACTAATAAACTAACATTTTGTACTGACAGTACTAACTATAACTAACGGTACTAACTATAACAACTAGCAGTACTAATGACTTAGTTTATTTTCTTCAATCTTCAGTATCAGCACAAATCTTCAAATAGCAGTACTAAGTCCTTTCAATAGTATAAACTTGTAGAAGCCCTTAATTCCCAACAATCCTCTCCTAAACTTGTGATTTATCTCCAAATCATCAAGTTTCTTGAATTAAAAACTTTTTTTGGTTCTGATAGGATTCTTCCAAACCACCTCATCTTCTTGGTTTGTTGGCTTCTATGAAGATCTTTATAATTAGATCTTTCGCCATCTCACTATCTTCTTCTACTTGCAGTCTTCTACTTAGCATCAAATTCCTAACTGCAGTTGACAATGGATAATCCTTTTCTATCAACATATAGATATAATGTCCTCTTGTTGGGGATACATGATGTACTCCACATGTACCATACAGTCTCCATGTCAAAGGATCATACATATATCTTTGTAGCTTCCACATCACATCATCTTTATCAGGTTCAAACAACCTCTTCAGTTCAACCCATAAAGCTCTTTCCTTATCTTCAGTGGGTTTTGCTAATCTAAATCTTTCTTTAACTAAACTCCATAATGTAACAAGGTCTTCTCTATCAAATCCTTTGAGCATATCTTCAAAGACTTGATATGCCTTCTTCAGTATGAATTTCCTAGTCTATGATATGATATTTTACTTGTAAAGCTTCTGCCTTAATTTCTTCTACTAGAACTATCTCTATCATCTTCTTAAGTTCTTCTTCAGATAATTCTTTTGGTTCTCCAGTAGGTTGTTCTTGAATAGGTTCTGACCTTGAAGCTTCAGCTGTCCTTAACTTCTTGAAACTTTCTTGAAGTAGAGTCTCTTCTGCAATTCTCTTTGTCTTTGTCTTTTCAACTTTTGTATCTTTCTTAAACAAAGTTTGTATCTTCTTATACTCTTTTTCAAATATGGTTCTGATCTCATTGTAGCTCATTCCTTTGAAGTAACCCATCTTGTATCCAACCATATTCTTCAAATAAATCATCATATTCTTCCTTGCTTGAGCTACTAATATTAGTTTCTTCTTGAGAGTTTGATATCTTTTTATAGTATCTAACTGTCTTTCTTGAACTTGTTCAGCAACAGTATTCCAGTCAATATTATCAGTTTCTTCCCTTTCATCCAACTGTTTTTGTAACTCTAGGGCTTTTTCAAAATCAATCCTTTCATGTTCTTCTCTTGTTGTAGCTCTTGCCATTTCCTTTTTATTAGTACTAATATGTTCTTTACCTTGAACTTCCTCAGCAGTACTAAAAAGACCTCCAGCAGTACTATCTCTTGAACTATCAGTACTTCTTCTTCTAGTGTAGGTCTTTATTTTTTCTCTGGATGCATCTGCAAGGATCTTAGCTACACTGAGACCACTTAATTAAGCTTCAGAACTCTCTTGCCATTGTTCTTCACCTTGTGTGACTTTTGTAGGAGTAAACTGCTGCAATGTGAATCCTTCATATTCTGTCTTTGTCATCCTCCCCTGTTTGGAAGTATCCTCTGAAACTAGATCCTCCTCATCATCAGAAATTACCATCCTTGCCTTTCTCCTTTCTGTGGTAGATTTTAGCTTGGCTTCCAAATGTTTGACCTTCTTTGCCAACTTTGTAAGAGCCTTACCATAAATCTTCTTAGTCTGTTTGAGAACATCCTCCAATCTGGTGACTTTGTCAGATAATTTGGTACATAATTCCGTTAATTCCAAAAATTGCATACTACCCTCCCCACTTTGAGATGTGTTACCTTCTCCGAGTGGTGGTTCATTGGGCATGGGAGATGGTGTCTGAGTTGGATGTGATGTGGTGAAGGAATCAGTGATAGGTTCAGTTATAGGTACTTGAGAAGGTTGTTCTTGTGATGACATTGGTTGAGATGTTGTGGGTTGTGAGGTAGGTGGAGAAGCAATGGGTGTGTGTTGGGACTCAACAGTGAGTGTTGGTCCTTCACCCTGACCAGGTTGGTCATGAATCAGCATAGTATCAAATAGAGGAATGTGTACCCCTGAAAAACCTCTTTTCATGTTGCTGAAAAGTTTTTGTGTTAAAGAAGGAGCAACATATGTTCTGTTATGTTGATTAAGAAGCCTTTTCTTTTTATTCAAAATGATTTGTATAAATCGTGGATACATCAAAAATTTTGTTTTACTATCCACATTTTTCACCATACCATCAAAAATTAGTTTTGAAAACTTAAAAGTCCTGTTTGTAGCTAAACAAATGATTGCAGTTGCAATATTACTAGAAAATTGTTCCCATGAAGTTTTCTTAGGACTTAAACAATGTAATATGGTATGGATCAAAAATCTCCATTGGGGTGAAAATTTACCTTTTTGAAAAGTAAGTTTGTCATCATTTGAAACATACCCCATTAGAGTGAGCTGATCAAAGATTTCAGTATTAGGCAAAGAACTAATACCATCTGCATCTGCTAATTGGAGATGTCTCCTAACAGATGCTTCAGTAATAGCAATTGTTTGCCCATCAACTGTGACAGTTAGCTGTTGTTCTCCATCATTGACTGTATCGACAGTAACAGTCTGCCAAAACTGTTCAATTAGAGAAACATAGATAGTAGGATTTGCAGTTAAAGCATACCTGATATGGCTACCAGCAAGAAAGTCTACTATCTGATGTGATGAATTCCTCACTTCCAGTTGGCTTTTGAAGAAAAGCCACCATGTTATGCTTGTCGCAGAAGTCCATATTAGCCATGTGTATATAAGTTATGAGCAAAATACTGATGTGAGTGCTGGGTTAAGATCGATTTAGAATGAATTAGTGTTTGGTAAAAGCAATTGAGATTTTATAGAGAGTATATAAGGTTTTGAAAAGGGATTAAGAGATAAATTTATCTTTGCTTTAAAAAGAAATCGTGTATATTAGGTATAGATTCATTTTTCAAAAATAAGAACATATATACTCTAGACGTTGCGTAAAAAAACCTCAACAGTAATATTTAGAGAGCTGGAAATCTGTTATTGACCAAACAGTGTAAACGGTAACCCAACAATACTAATACTAGCCTAGCAGTATTAACTTTTGTCTAGAAAGTAAGTATCTGTTTTTTTGCGTATTAGTATTAAGAATTTGCCTAGCAGTATTAACTTTTTCTCTAATAATCATGCAACAACATGACTATCTTCATCAACAAACACACTAGAAAACAATCTAGATGACATATGAGGAATTTCATCAAGGACTCCATATTTATTGCATAACCCATGAATAGAAGTCAAAAACTGTTAACCAAACCAAAATACTACATTTGACCCATTTCTTCCCAAATTTAACCTCAAGTCATCCCACCATCTTAGTTTAAAGTAAAGTTTTTGGCAAACTATCTGCCATCAACGGATATGATTATTCTTTACCACTTGTCATTTGCCCTAGAATAGCCAATTCTTTCTTGTCTATTAGACATGGTGAATTGATGACCATTTGTTGTGTGGTGTACAACCAACACTGAAAGGACATTCATGATATCATCAATATCCTCCCCTCAATCTTACTCATCAACTTTTTTCACCAAATAGCATATCCTTTATTAATCATATAACCTTAAGCTCTCTAAACTTTGCTAAATGTTTAAGCTACAAAGAAAACACTCAAACCAAAACAATCTTGCCATACTCGCTTTATAAGAGAAATTTGTTTCTCTTGGGGATCCAAAGTCTTACTGACTTGAAGTCGCTTCCATGTTGGTTCAAAATAGTCAAATTGCTTACAATGATATGATCCACTATGTTTTTTGGCGATTATGATCTTAGTTCCTTTATTTTAGGTCACCAAAAACCAGATGATGAGGGACCCTTAACATCATTAATTCCCTTATTTCCCCTATAATATCAATTGTCACTTGTTTCCATTAGCCAAGACTTACAGAATATAGCTTAGCAGTATTAACTTTGTCATTCAAATTTCTGTATTTAAGTGCTGTTTATTGGTAAAAAGGTCTCCTAGATAGTGAATGTGGCTTTTGAAAATCATTTGGTCTAGTTTTTGCATCATTCACAAAGGATTTAGGTGCAACAGTATTAATAGGCCTGGCAACACTAACTGGTACTATGCAAGACTTGGTTAAAACTGCTGTTCGAACAAAATTCCTTCTAGAATTAGAGAAATTTTGATGATTAACCCTTATAGCATTATTCCAAACTGGTCTGACTTTCTTTTGACGAATTCCCTTTTTCACATTGTTCAACACAGGTTTTTGTACCATCTTTTTATCAAGAAAATCACAGTCTTTAATTAGATGGTTAAAACTCCCATACACAAAACAAGCTTTCTTTGTAATCTGAAACCCAACACCTAATTTCTGAGTTTTTATTTCATTCCATTTTGTTATGTTATTCATAAGATTTTGACTAAATTTCTAAGGTTGATTAGCTTGCTCAGGTTTATGTTGAACATTATCAGATTTTAATACCATTACTTCAGAATCATCCTCATCACAATCAGAAACCCAATCTTCAATTATTAGGGCATCAGTAGTTTTCTTAATCTCATTTGAGGAATTTTTAACAGGACACCTTATTTGCCTCCTTAAATCCATAGCATTCAAATTCAGGCATGTTGAAACTCCTTAAGGACCAGAGTTGGACAATATGATCAAAATAGTTGGTGGTGGCAAATAAGCCTGTAGGTGGAGGTGGAACGCTGTTTACCACACACCTTTTTCTATTATTATTAGAAATTTACTCCCTATCAATTTTCTAGGCTCTCTGAGGCATTTTTAAAATGTCAATTTTAATCTAATGGCTCATCTTTTTCTTCTTAAGTTGTTCTAATCTGAGATTAAAGAGTATTGATTTCTGAGTCTTTAAATGAGGCATCTCTTTTTAAAATAGCAATTTGATCACAAAACATAACCTTATTCTTTTTGTAGAAGACAAGTTGTTCTTCTACAGAAGCTAGACCTTTTTTATAGGTAGCTAGATTAAACTCAGATTTATTAAATTCTACTCTTAAATTATCAAGCTAAGTTTTAAGAGTTTCAAAGGTTTTATAAGACAATGTGTTTAGAATCAAGTTTTGTTATTATGTTACTCTGAATCTGAGAAAGCCATAAGAGCCAAGTTGGTAGGGACTTCCTCATCTACCATGTAGCTCCAATCAAAACGAGCTCCATCAATAGCCACCATTGACTCTTCTAGAAGCTGTTTCTTCCACATTCACAGTCCTTCTTGAGCTGTCTTGATTCCTAGCCCTGCTTTCTTGGTTCCTAGGACCTCTGCATTCCCTTGCAAAATGTCCCATCTTATGACAGTTGAAACATTCTACCTTGGACTTGTCATATCCTGCAGTATCACTTTCATTAATAGTGATCTTTTTTCCCAGTTCTCTGGTAATACCTCCTTGCTCTCATACTTAGTAGTGCCAATTTCCACTTCAAATCTATTTCTTCAAGATCATCTTCATGGATTTGTTCTAGGTCTTCATGAACAAGTTGAGACCTATTTGGTTGATTGTCCAAGAATGCATAGACAGTGGCATCACTTAAGTTAGCAGTGTTATCATGAGTACTAGCAGTACTAACTAAAGAGTTAGCAGTACTAACTTGAACATTAGCAGTATTAACTTCATTGGTACGGTTAGGAGTTGAAACAAAGGCCATATTCCGAGAGCCTGAATTTGAGATTTGTTAGGAATTATATTTTCCTAACTTAGTACCGTTAGTAATAATAGTTAGTACCGACAGTTATAATTAGTACTGACAGTACAAAGTGTTAAGTATTGATCAAATAGTTAGTAATGTTAGTTGAATTTTTAGTACGTTTAAGAGCTATGTATGAGATATTTTAGGAAAAGATATGTATTATCTTTTACGCGTTTTGTAAGCCTATTAGGGTTTATCCTTGGTCTATAAAAGGATCCCTCACGGCATAGTTAGAGATACGAGTTCAATATACATCTCATACAATTATATCTCATAGTTAGTAATCGGTAATCACTCAAAGCAGATTAATAGAAATCATTATTTAGTTTTTCATTGTTCTTCTATACATGTGTTAAGATTCCGCATTAGCACAGATAGTATTTCATTAGAACTCAGTGTTTCTTTATAGTTAAAACTGTATTTATTCAAGTTGGTATCATCCTTAATAGGCTGCAAAGATCTATTCAGTTTGGGACTCACAAGTGGTATCTGAGAGCCTGGTGTGAAATTTGAGTATGAAGTACAATCAAAACAGTTATATTTTTAACTTCCATCCTACAAATTAAACATGTCTGGATCTCAAGGTGGAAATTCCTCCACCACCCCACCACCCACACCATCTCATCACTCATCACCAACATAACAAAATCCTCACACAGTTTTCAACCATAAACTTCCTATTCTCAAAAAGGAGAATTGACATTGGGCATGAAAAAAAATGGAACTTTATTTAGCCCATATCAGGACTATCTATCTGGGAGGTTTTATACAAGATGGAAATGGTCCTGTTATCAATCACCACAGTTTCAAGGGACAAATCAGGATCTCCTCCAAGAACTGCAGAAGAAATTGTAGCCAGAGAAAGAGACTGTAAGCAATGGACCACTTGCTTATGCTCTACCAGAGTCATCTTGCTTCATTTCATAAGATGACTGATGCCAAATGAGATGTGGGATGCCATCAAATCTAGATTGGTCGGAAATAAACCAATCAAAAAAGATGCTGAAGTTATTTAAGCAACAGTTTGAAGGATTCTCTGTATCAAATCAGGATGGGCTTAATAAAAGGGCTTATGAAAGGTTCAAAGTTTTCTAAGTCAATTAGAGATTCATGAAGAGGTGTATCATCTAAGGATGCAAATTGAATTCCTAGATATACTACCTTCTGCTTGGTCTCAAGTTTTCACTTAATCTATGAGGACCAAACCAGGAAGTGGACAGTTCAGACTTTGATGTTCTGTATATAATTAAGGAGTCTTTGAGAATGATGTTTTTAAAAAAGGCTCTACTGCGATCATCCTTAGCACGCAAAATGTAGATTTGTCTTCTGAGAACACCAGCAATTACTAATGATTTCAGTACCGCTTATAGTTGTTTATATCATTACTGGCAAAACTCACAGTGATGAACAAACTTAATCATATCTCCTTGTTTGATAATCAATCAAGTTGCCTCAACTGGATCAGGAGACTTAGAACAGCTTGATGGAATTTATGATTAAATGATAAGACTTGAAATGGCAGCGTGGCCATGATTTTGATGAGAATGAAGAAGTTCTACAAAAAAGGACTTGGTAGAAAGCTACAATTTATGCAAAGGAACCAGTTGGTTTTGATAAAACCAAAGTCGATGCCTACATTTGACAAAGAACATGCATTTTTGCTAGAGAGTGTAGAAACCAGGGAAAAAGCATGATAAGTAGGAAGAAGAGTGCTTGGAACTCTGGAAATAAGGATGGGAGAAGATCTGGTAAGCAGGAAGACTCTAAAGCATTGGTGAAATTGATGGAGAAGGTGTAGATGGCCAGTCACTCAGAAAAAAGAAGAAGATTATGCTTTGATGGCTTGCAACAGCTCAGGGTCAGACACAGAGGTAACTTCCTGTTTAAATGAGTGTAAAGAGTCTTATGCTAAGCTTAAAAAACTGTATGATGCTCAGAGAGAACAACATAGTGATGCAAGCATAGAAATAAAGGCATATACTCAAGGTCTAAAGAAAGTGGAAGCACAATTAGTTGCTCATCAACAAGGACAGCTGTGGTATGAACAAAAGATAAAATTTATGAAGATAGATTTAGATGATAAAACAGATGTTCTAACATACCATAAGAAACTTTTGGCAAAAGCTATGAAAGAAAAAGAAGATTTAAAAGCTAAAGTAGAAAATTCTAAAAATCTTAGTAAACTGCTTAACACCCAAATGAGTGCTAATGATAAATTTGGGCTTGGGTATGGGGATCACATATATGATGGTATTTTGAGCTATGAAAATGAAGTTTTACAAAGTGTTTTTATGAATAAGGAGAGTGAGTTAGAAAAACAACCTTTGTATGATAGATTTGTTACAGCAGGAGGAATGCATGCTGTACCCCCACCCACCCTATATGACAGGGGAATTTACATGCATTGGGACTGATATAGAAAATAGATTATCACAATTTACATATGTCAAAACAGACTCAATCTAGTAAATCTGAAACCCAAACAAGTGAATTTGATACCTGTGAATCTAAACATTAGGTACTAAGACATCTGATATTAATGTCTGAACGATGTTAATGAATCTAATGTAGCAATGTCAACCAAAAGGTCTGGTCTGATGCTCCTGTCATTAAGGGTATGAAGCAGATAGTGAAGTTCGAGTATGTGATTTACCAACAAAGAAACAGGAGGAAAACCTAGTTTAGACTAACCAGCAAGTAAAATATCCTAGGAAATGTTAAGAATCATTTCAATCTAGTAAAAAATCCTAAAGTTGACAAGAAAGAGTTGGGGTAATTGGTTACTGCAAGAGCTTGTTTTGTAGTGGAAGTTTATTCATCTAATCTGACGATTATGTTTTCCATAAGAAATAGGATGGCTGAACAAGCTGAGTTACACAACTATAGGTTTGGAAAAGGAATTCTAGTCAAAGGGGAGATATGGCCGATTTGAACAAGTGTGCAAAGAGTGATTAACAAAACCAATTTGTTCCTACAGCTGAGTACTAACTAGAGTACATTAATAATAAAAAAAAAAAAAACTGGCAAAATTCTGTTTTTATGCTTGAACTTGACGGTACTAAGAATGTTGGTACTGTAGGCATAGTTTTAACAGAAAAAGGCTAGTACTAACTTGTACTGCTTTGAAAGTTAATACGTTAAGCCTATTGTGAATATGTTAAGTTTTTTTTAAAAGGGGGGGGGGGGGGGGGGGGGGGGGGGGACCAACAACTGTTTTTCATAAAACTCATTAACCATTTTCAAGGCCTTTTAATAAGACAACAACACTTAGAACAAATTTTTCAAAACAAAAAGTTAACACTGCTAAGGTAAATGCAGTTAGTGCTGTTGGGGGAAAAAAGGGAAACTGCTGCTAAGGTAAATGCAGACAAAGATCTACATTGATAATGAAAGCATAATATGCATTGTAAAGAATCCAGTTTTATCATTCTCAGAACAAAGGGCATATTGCGATTAGGCTCCACTTCTAATGGGATGCTTATGAGAAGAAACTTATCCAGGTGCTTTTAAAAATCCACCACACTGATGACAAATGTTAGCTGATCTTCTAACCAAAGGCATTGATGTTATGTAAGGTTTCCAGTTCTTGGTTGTTTAATTGGAATGTTAAATAAATATGCTGGCATTAGTTAAGGGAGGCAATATGATGTGTTTGTACCTTTATATGATCGTGTTCAGTGTGAAGAAAACTTTTTAACCATAGTGTTGGCATTTCAAGAAGTTCATTGGGATTTAGAGAGTCATTGGGAAGAGCTTTAGATGGTACTGAAGCACTGATGTTACCTAAATTGTTCATTCTTTGGTTAGCAACAGGTAGTACCGACAGTGCCAGGGTTGATAACGATGGGCAAAGTTAGTACCGCTATAGAGACGTTGAAGAAAAATACCACCAAGGGTATAAAGTGTAAATTGAAACGGTTTCCTTGAAGTGAGGTTTCCTAAACCTATATAAACCCATCTTAATTGCACAGTTCCCTTACGTAATCACTCTCACATACGTTCGTTTATACAAGCCCTAATCACTCTCTCACCGACGATCACTCATTCGAAAATAATGGCTGTTCTTGAATCATGCCCTAAGCAAAATATGGTCGCATATTTAGCAAAGACTAAAGGCAATGCGGAGTTTCATGAGATCATTGATTTCTTACGCAGAGTTCCATTCATCATGCTTCTCTGGAAGTCATTAGTATCTAACCTTATTTGTTGAAAGTTTTGGACGTATGTAAGTCCAAAATAATCAACAATGTTAGGCACATTACTGCCAAAGTAGCTGGCAAGCCTGTGTCTATCTCTGAAGCATCAATAAGAAGTGATCTTCTTTTTGATGATGCTGATGGGATAGACTCACTCCCTAATCAGGCTATATTTGATGCTATACAGCTTATGGGGTATGAGGAGGGGGGGGGGGGGGATTTAACTACTGTTAACTTTTAACAAAACTTTGTTTTCACCCTATGGAGGTTTCTATTTCATACAATTGAATAAATGAATTAGTTCAAATAAGCACATGTTCTTGGATCAAATTTCCACTAACATTGCCACTGCTGTAATTTGCTTAACATCTAAATCAAAAATATATTTTTCAAAATTATTTTTTGTTGGTTTTCTTAGACATCTTAGTTGCAAAAGAAGAAGTTGTAATGTTCCCATGTTTCAATTTAATCTTTTAGATAAACAGCTAGAGAATGTACCTATACCTTTAGATCATTTTCTTGTAAATACTTTGACAAGTAAAGTTTTTTCCTTTATGATTAAAAAGGGTAAACATTTTTCAGGAAAAGTCACACCTTTATTTACTTCTTTGTGGTTTTTGTTCCATCCTACTGAGGATGAGTGGCTCGTGCTACTTCAGAAAAATACATCTGAAGCACAAACTACACCCTCTCTCCCTCACCCAAGTGAAGCAACTGTTAACCATCAGTCTGACCCTTCCCTAGACCTTCACATTCTTACCAATATCCTGATTCTATTCTACATGTTCTGGTGGGAATCATCGTGAGGTCAAAAAAAAATCATACAGTGTTAAAATCACTTTCAGGAATGAGGGTGACATGACACACTCCAAAGTGTCTTTGATCTTTGTATCTCTTTGTGTATAAAGGTGTTTTGATCAAAGCCAAGATAATCATCACTTGATGGTATACGACAAGAAGCTCAAGAAGCAATCCAAACTATTATCCCACACACAGAGCATGGATGAAGAATGTCTCATTGAGCAAAGATTGGCAGGATAGAGTTCCTTAAAAGAAAAACTGGAATGCTCATAAAGGAGTAGTATGTATCCAAACAGGGGAGGAATAGGAAGTTTGCCAAAGCTGAACCATCATCCATAAAGAATCTATTAATTTTATGAGGATTCCTGAAGGATACATTGGATTAATTTGGAGAATGTGGATGTCAACGGATGTGTTTTATTTGGGAGGACAGAGAATGTAGTGGATGAAGAGAAGGAGAATGTAGTGGATGAAGAGAAGGAGAATGTTGTGGATGAAGAGAAGGAGAATGTGACTCGATGTACTTGTTCTGAAGATGTAATTAGTACTGCTCAACAAAAGGTTATGTACTGACAAGGGGAAACGTTAGTATAAACAGACCAATATTTAGTTATGACGGATCCAATGTTAAGTACCGACAAGGAGAATGATAGTACGATAGAACAGATGAAGGTACTGGATGATCAACTGGAAGAGGAAGCGGCCTACTCAAATACTCAATAACACCTACTTTACAAATATTTGGAGATGATGAAAAATAGCTCAGGTTCTTCTCAAACATGAGGCCATGCAAAAGCAGCAAGTTTCAAGAGGAAATGGAAGTGAAAGGGAGTTAGATTTTACAGGGATATTAAAGAAACTGAGAAGACCTTGGCTACCTCAACTAGATTTTTTGCATGAAGTCCTTCAAAATTGATCCAAAGATAAGGAAAAAGAAAATTGAAGAGGGAAGTGAGTCTGAAAGTGAAATCTTAGATTTGGGGGGGGTATTCCTAAAGCTAAAAAGAGTTTATGAAGCTTTCTAGGTGATGAAGAAATGGTTGGAATGGTACAGAAGAATGGGAAGGTGAAGAGAAAGAAAAGGATTAGCTGGAAGAAGAAGCTAACAAAATGATGCTCTCATATAAGAAATTATGATGATATAAACGCAAAATTGAGGACTGGATAAGACTTTCTAGCTGGAAAGGCTTCTAGAACAAGAAAAGAGAGCTATTCACAGTTTGAAGAAAGACGCAAAATTCCTTCATGACCACAAATTGCTGCTAAAGAAAATTCATTGCTCAACAAAGATCCAGAAAGATATCAGGAAACAGACCACCTACAAAGAATCAACTTGAAGAAATCAAATGAGACCTACTTGAAAGCATGTAGAAACTTCAGCTTTCTGTTTGAAAACCAAGAAGTTTGAGGAAATACAAGCTCTGTATGAAAAGATAAAAAGGTCAGATGAAGATTTCATTTCTATTGGGTCTGCTGAAGATGAAAGACTGATCAAAAAGATGAATGAAAAAGGAATTGATTCTTCAAAGAATGAAAGTGTCAAGGAGGAGGGTAAAGAAGAAGAAGGTACTAAGAAAAGAAAGAGTGGTCATATCAAAATGATTGCAAGGAAAAAGCCAAGAAAACAATCGGATGTTGACAGTGATGATGAACATAAAAAATGCCTGAAGATTGTTACATTTGAGAGTATCTTAGATAGTGAGATAATGGAGAAGAAATCAGTTATTGCTAGATTGAACAAGATATCATCACCAGATGGAGATTATCTTGTTATCTACAGAGCCAATGGGAATTTCAGGGCATTCAACTATCTCATGGAGGTACTTCATATTTTTGATAGGCAAGATCTATTTCATTTGTATGACTTGATGAGGGAGCAGTACTCAGAAGTTACATTAGATGGATTTGTATTGATTCTTTGGGGAGACTTGAAGATTATGATGGAATCTTCAACAGAAGGAAATGAACTAAGTGACTTCTGGAGTATGCATACTGGAATTTGAAGACAGGATAGTTATTCATATGTTGGTTGAAAGAAGATATCCTCTCTCAAAAGATTTATTGCAAAAGATGCTTGATCATGGTTTAGAAGTTGAAAGAGAAAGTTTGTGCTCTTGGTTTGATAAGATTTATTTAAGCAAACAGATAGATGAAGTTTGTGTTATGAATGGAATTGATAAGGGTTTGAGTGTGGACTAACCACCACACAACAATTGGGTCATCAGTTCACCTTGCTTTAATAGCATAAGTATTGGCTAGACAATGAGCAATAGGCTTGTGGTAAAGGACTTCTCAAAATCAGTCTTATGGTTGACAATTTACATAACTCTCGTGGGTTTTCAACTCACCTTGGCTTCATTGGTGATGAAATTGGCATTCGTCAAGATCTAAAAAGTTCTTGTAAGAACTTCTCAAATCTGTTGTATAGATGATAGTTTGCTAAAAACTATATGTTTATCAATGGCACCATGTATATGGCAATGAAGCTTGAAGCATTGGCTAGTACCAAAAGGCAAACGGGTAATTTGGTAACGACAAATCAATTTCGTTGCATGGTTCGCGCGTTTACCAAAAAACTGTATGTAATTAACTCTCCATATTTTTAAAAATAAAGAGTTGCAACCATCCTAGGAGCGAATGGCTCTGGTAATAGGAACTTCAAATCCGTTTATGGCTGGTTTAGTTTGCTAAAAAACTACAAAGCAAACTTAGTTGATTGTTACTGTATTAAGATGTTGCTGTGTTGCTGAGAGGAACATAGTAGCTGCTGAAGATGGATAGTGTTTTAAAGATTCAAGATATGATATAGTGTTTGGATATATCTCTATGAATTTAGAAGATAAAACTAAAGGAAACATGAAGTTAAAGGAGTTCAACATTTATGTTTAAGGGAGGATTGTTGGGATTATATTTTCCTAAATTTTTTTTCAGTACCGTTAGTTAAATAATAGTTATTGTACCTCTATTCTTTAATTAGTATTGACAGTCCAAAGTGTTAAGTACTAATCAAATAGTTAGTACTGTTAGTAGTAAATTAGTTAGTACCATTTAAAAGATATGTATGAGATATTTTAGGAAAAGATATGTATTTATCTTTTACGCGTTTGTAAGCCTGGTTAGGGTTTATCATTGGGTCTATAAAAGGAATCCCTCATGACATAGTAGCAGATCAAGTAGACAATATACATCTCATATAATTATTTTCTTCTAGTTCAGTTAATCTGTAAATCACTAAAAGCTTATTAATAGATATCATTATTTTTTTTTTTCATTGTTCTTTCTTAGTACTTGTGTTTAGATTCCGCATTTGCACACTAGTATTCATAGTCAGTGTTTCTATATAGTCAAACTGTATTTATACAAGTTGGCTATCACCCTTAGTAGGCTGCAAAGATCTATTCAGTTTGGGACTCACAAGATTGATGTAACAGTTCTTTTGACTTACCCCCCAGACAAAAGACGTTTTCCCGGATGATTTCCTCTAAAGGTTTCAAAGTTGGTATGATTTCACAAGTAAGAATTTGATAATCATGAACATCAACCTCCTCCTCACGATGGATGCGGCGGACTTGACCTTCTCGATCAATTTGAATAGACAAAATGATGTCCTCGATGGAAGGAGGGTTGGTTTGATATGGACCATCCGAAGGGATACCATATGCCAACTCATCAAGTCTCTACCTATCGGTAAAGACATACGCTCCTTCACAGGGGACGTAAAGAATTTGAGCAAAATTTTCAAGAGAGTGGGAAAAGAGTTGATTTTGAATCACAAATTCGATAAACATTTGACCTTCGTCAGAATAACTCAAACGATACTGACTGTAAAACTTAAGAATAAAACAAGGACACACTTGTTCATTGATTTCAAGAAGACACTCAAATTTGACAAAATGAAACAAAGACCAAACATAGTTTAGATCCGTAAAGTTATCAAAAACCACCCGACCCTCGTGAATGTAACGTTCTTCATGGTTTCTTAGTTTTTCTTTTATTGGAGAACAGAATTCATGTGAAATTTTAGGGATATAGTGTCTTGTATTTTTGTAATCTTCAGAAGATTTGTGAGGCATAATTTCCTAGAAGAAAATGAAATCACATTTTATTACTTTTCACATGTAATATGTCATGAGCAATGTTTCTAGTGTGTGCCTAAATGTAACAAATATGGAGTAATGTTGATCCCTTTTTAACAGATCTTTGATTAGCTTGTTGAAGCTTTAGTTATCTTAGATAAAAACAACTATGATAGAAACCTTGAGTAATATATATAAAGATTATGCGGAATCTAATCTTTATACACTAGAAGAACAATAAAGCAATGTAACAGTAACACAAGATCTTTCTCTTAACTCACAATATATTGAATGATTCACAAAACAACTAAATGTTTTGCCTAATAGCTATGACTTTTCTATATTGATTAATCTATATCTAACTATGCCGTAGGGTTCCTTTTATACACTAAGGAAAACCCTAATGGGCTTACAAAACGCGTTAAGTGATCATGCATATCCATTCCTAATATATCTCATGCATATCACATAAGCAGTACTAACTTCTTATACTAACAGTACTAATAAACTAACTAACAGTACTAATAAACTAACATTTTGCAATACTAACTATAACTAACAGTACTAACTATTACAACTAGCAGTACTAATGACTTAGTTTATTTTCTTCAATCTTCAGTATTAGCACAAATCTTCAAATAGCAGTACTAAGACTTTTCAACAATATAAACTTATAGAAGCCCTTAATTCCCAACAATCCTCCCCTAAACTTGTGATTTATCTCCAAATCATCAAGTTTCTTGAATTAAAACCTTTTTGGCTCTGAGAGGATTCTTCAAAACCACTTCATCTTCTTGGTTTGTTAGATTCTATGAAAATCTTCATAATTAGATCTTTCGCCATCTCACTATCTTCTTCTACTTGCAGCCTTCTACTTCGCATCAAATTCATAACTGCAGTTGACAATGGATAATCCTTTTCTATCAACATATAAATATCATGTCCTCTTGTTGAAGATACATGATGTACTCCACATGTACCATACAGTCTCCATGTCAAAGGATCATACATATATCTTTGTAGCTTCCACAACACATCATCTTTATCTGGTTCAAACAACCTCTTCAGTTCAACCCATAAAGCTCTTTCCTTATCTTCAGTAGGTTCTGCTGATCTAAATCTTTCTTTAACTAAACTCCATAATGTAACAAGGTCTTCTCTGTCAAATCCTTTGAGCATATCTTCAAAGACTTGATATGCCTCTGTGATGTTTCTAACCCTGATAATCTTCCAATATTTTCTTGATCCTTCAGTATGAATTTCCCAGTCTATGATAGGATATTTTACTTGTAAAGCTTCTGCCTTAATTTCTTCTACTGGAACTATCTCCAACATCTTCTTAAGTTCTTCTTCAGATAATTCTTTTGGTTCTTCAGTTGGTTGTTCTTGAATAGGTTCTGACCTTGAAGCTTCAGCTGTCCTTAACTTCTTGAAACTCTCTTGAAGTAGTGTCTCTTCTGCAATTCTCTTTGTCTTTGTCTTTTCAACTTCTGTATCCTTCTTAAACAAAGTTTGTATCTTATTATACTC
>BQNB010010753.1:4899-83169 GCA_026074375.1 Tanacetum coccineum | reverse complement strand
TGTACACATGCTTTAAAGGCTTGTACATTCATTTTATATGTATACATTACATATAATTAGTGTTTTGATAAAAACGTTAATGTTTAATGCTTGTTTTTGAAATAACGTTTTGAAAAGTACGTTAAATGGATAATGTACTTGGTGAAATGATATTAAGATATAGACTTGACATATTAGGATGTTTACATGATGTAAACATAGATAGAGATATTAACAATTGGACCCTATCCATCTCTCTACTATGGGCGATTTTGAACTTCCTCTTTGCGTGCGATTCTGATCTCGTTCCTTTTCCATTCATTATATAGCGATTGAATACTGTGTTTGATTATGGATTCTCCTACGTCAATTAACTTGTGATAGGGTTTTGGCCTCGATCCGTTCGTCCCATCTCTCTTGTGATCAGTTAACTCGTGTAGGGTTTTTTTAATCGTTGCTTTATTTGATTTCTATGCGATTCGACGAGAAGGTTGTGTTAGGGTTTGTCACGCTTTTTTTGTTCTTAATCGTTTTATAGGTTTAGGGTTTGTTTTTTTGTCGCTTTCTGGTTATATTAATTACTGCTGCGCGTTCTTCAAGGATTGGCGATTAGGGTTTGTTTGTTATTGGTTGTCGCTGAAACCCTATTTAGGGTTTTGTCGATTTATTCGTTTTGTGCCCTAATTTTGGATTCTGTGCGTTATTTTATTGTGACGATTGGTTAGAGAGAATGGAGCCTGGTGGTTCAAAATCAAATAATCTTGTTGACAAGATCCGTAACATCGATGGTAAGATTATCAAAGAAGGCAAGCTTCGTTCAGCGATGCGTGGTGTTGTTCAAGTGGGTTCCTATGTAGAATCGCTTGATGGTAGTATACGTGCGAAAGATTCTGGTTTGCATCATAACAAGACGATGCCTCCTATCAATGAGGATGCGTCTGAAATCTTTGGTGAACCAGCAGCCTATGTCAATGTCGTTGAGGAAAATATGGTGAACCAAGACACGACTACAAAATCTACAGCTTTTACTTATTCGTTTGCCAATATTCTGAATCGTAACAGTAACCCTAATAAAAAGATTGTAAAGCTCCAAGAGCTTCGAAACCCTGAAAGGGTTGAAGGTGCGGCTGTTGCTATTCCTATGGAGGCTGTTGAAGAGGTAAGCTCACGTTTTTCTAATACGCTATACGGGTATTTCATTGGGAAGCGTTTAGCCTTCCCATTGGTGGAAAACTATGTTAAAAATACGTGGGCGAAGTTTGGTTTAAAACGAACTCAGTTGCATGAAGATTTCTTCATGTTTCAGTTTAATACAAAAGAGGGTATGGAAAGTGTTATGGAAAGTGGTCCTTGGTTAGTTCGTGGTGTTCCCTTGATCTTGAATATTTGGAATCAGAACTCGGATTTGAAGAAAGACGTGATTAAGTCAGCCCCATTGTGGGTTAAATTGCACCATGTTCCTATTGTGGCCTACTCGGAGATTGGTTTGAGCCTTATAACAACACAACTTGGTAAACCGATTATGCTGGATTCGTATACTAGCAATATGTGTATTAGTTCTTGGGGAAGAAACACGTATGCTCGTGCCCTTGTTGAATTTTCAGCGGAGGAGGAGTTGAAGGATTCAATTGTAATTGCTATTCCGCTAATTAATGGCAAGGGTCACACGCTTGCTAAGATTGATGTTGAGTATGAATGGAATCCACCTAGGTGTAATACATGCAAGGTTTTTGATCATGTTAATGACAAATGCCCAAAGAACCCTAAAGTGGATTTTCCATCTAAGGCTGTCAATGATGGATTTACTATGGTTACAAAAAGAAAATCGAAGCCCAATCAGAAAAATAAGCAAGTGGAGGGGGTTCGGCTTAGTAAACCCACTCTTAATCTTCAGTATCGACGAGTTGATAAAGCTGAATCGTCGAAGAATAATGACAAGATGAATAATGAAACTATCAACTTGACTACAAATGCTCCTATTCAGAAGAAGGTTAATTCGAATGCAATTCCTACTCAGAATTCGTTTGGAGCATTATCTGATGACGAGGACAAGAGTGATAAGGTAACTACTATGCTTAATGAAGATAGTGATTGTGATGATGTTGATGAGGAGATGGTGTTTGATGATCGCAATGGTCAAATGTTCACTACTAAGGGGGCAAGCACTCAAGTTAACAAGGTTTCCAATGATTAATGTTGCATCTTGGAACATACGGGGTTTAAACTTCTCCCCAAAACATAATGAAGTTAGGCAGGTTATTTCTGAAAATAATCTTTCTATTTTTGCTATTTTAGAGTCTCATGTCGCTGATTCGAATCTTCATAAATTATGTTCGCTTGTGTTTCGTCATTGGGACTGGTCTTCCAATGGTGCGTGGTGTAGAAAGGGTACAAGAATTATTCTAGGTTGGAACCATAATGATGTTGATGTTATGATTCTAACACAAGATGAGCAAGCTGTCCACACTCGTATTTGGCTAAAGAGGGAAAAGAAGGAAATGTTTTGCTCGTTTATTTATGCTCACAACAAGTATATTCAAAGGCGTTCCCTATGGAATGCTTTGGGTCATCACAAGAATTATGTTCGTAACCGTCCGTGGTGCCTTTTAGGGGACTTCAATGCAACGTTATTTTTGGAGGAATCCACGGCGGGTTCTTCTCGAATTGATATTGCTATGAGGGAATTCAAGGAATGTGTTGATGATATTGAGGTTGTGGATGTGACTAATTCTGGGCTGCAATATACTTGGAATCAAAAACCAAGGGGCAACGATGGGATTCTAAAAAAGTTGGATCGCATTATGGCCAACATGGCGTTCATTTCTGAGTTCGTTGGTGTCCATGCTGTTTTTAAACCTTATCGTAATTCGGATCATTCTCCTTCGATATTAAGCGTTCCTATGGCTGTTCAAGGTAAACCTAAACCGTTTAAATTCTACAATATTATTACCAAGCATGAAAGGTTTAGAGAAATTGTTCAAGGGACGTGGTGTAATGAGGTCAGCGGGTTTTTTATGTTTCGTATTGTTAAAAAGCTGAAAAGCATGAAAAAGCCGCTTAGGAAATTATTGTTTGAGAAAGGTAATCTGCATGCTAATGTAGATCGGCTTCGTGTTGAGTTGGACCAGATTCAAACTCTCCTTGACAAAGATCCGTTCAACTATATTTTGCGTGAAAAAGAAGCTACTTGTGTGGTTGCTTTCAATCAGGCGATCTTAGAAGAGGAACGTTTTTTAAAGCAGAAAGCCAAAATTCATTGGCTTAAAGAAGGTGACTCGAACTCAGCTTACTTCCACAAAGCGGTTAAAAGCCGGGTTAGTAGAAGTAGAATTGATGTAGTCACAAATGGTGATGGCGTTCTGTTTGAAAATGAAAATGTCCCAAGTGCGTTTGTTGATCACTATGAAGCTTTTCTAGGTCAGGCAGCTGATAATGATGGTTTTAATGATGCTAATCTTTTTAAGAATTGTCTTGAAGAGCAAGAGGCTTTATTCATGGTGCGTAGTATTTCAGATCGTGAAGTGAAAGAAGCATTGTTCTCTATGGGTGATGATAAATCCCCGGGTCTTGATGGGTATACGGCTGCGTTCTTTAAAGAGGCTTGGGATATTATGGGCGATGAGGTTACTAAAGCAATTCATGAATTCTTTACTAATGGTAAACTGTTAAAAGAACTTAACCATACGATTATTGCTCTTATTCCTAAGGTTAAGTCTCCATCGCGTGTTAATGACTATCATCCTATCTCGTGTTGTAATGTTTTGTTTAAGTGTATTAGCAAGATTATAGCTAATCGCATTAAACAAAGTTTGAAGATTTTGATTAGTCCCAATCACATTAGGCGTTTATTCCGGGGTAGGAGTATTTCGGATAAGATAATATCTTACTAACGCATGAAGCTTATGCATTAATTATCATTTAGACAGGTGGAACGCCTAGATATGCTTTTAAGGTTGATATCCAAAAGGCTTATGATACGGTTGATTGGGTTTTCTTGAGAAAAATTCTTAAAGGATTTGGTTTCCATGATCGTATGGTTTCTTGGATTATGGAATGTGTTACAACCACTTCATACTCCATTAGCATCAATGGTATTCTTCATGGGTATTTTCGAGGGAAGCGGGGTCTTCGTCAAGGTGATCCTCTTTCTCCTTATTTATTTACTCTTGTTATGGAAGTTTTAACTCTTATGCTTCAAAGGAGAGTTATGGAGGCGGATAACTTCTCTTATCATCGGTATTGTGCTAAATTGGATCTTATCAATCTTTGTTTTGCGGATGATTTATTCCTCTTTGCTTATGGAGATGTCCAATCTGCTCGTATTATTAAGGATAGTCTTGATGAATTTAAACATGCTTCGGGGCTAACTCCAAGCCTCCCTCCTCTATTCTTAATGTCCTTCCTTTTGAAGAGGGTCGGTTACCGGTTAAATACCTTGGAGTTCCGTTGGTTTCTTCGAGGCTTTATGGTTGCGAGATGTGTAAAGAGCTGGTTGAGAAAGTGTAAAGCCGGGTTCAAGATTGGAAGAATAAATCCCTATCTATTGCTGGTCGTCTTCAACTTATTAGATCGGTCGTTGGTTCAATGCATATTTTTTGGGCTTCGGTGTTTGTTATTCCTACTAGGGTTCTCCTTGATATCGAACAAATTATGAGGAATTTTCTTTGGTGCCGGGTAACTCGTCTGAAGGGACAAAGCTATAGTTGCCTTGGGAGTGGTTTGTCTTCCCTAAAAAATGAAGAGTGGTTTGGTGGTCCGGCGTTAGATCATTTTCAAAATGCTGGCCCTTATGGTATCTCACATATGGAAGCTTACATTACAACAAGATATGGGCCGAAAGTCATTCACCCTAGCAGGAGTAGAAACTTTCGGAATTAAAGAAATTATAGTATGATTATGCTCCTTTAACAACCTGTCATTAACAAAGAACTCACGAACAGCAAGAATCAGATCATTTCCAACAATATCCCATGCTTCTTTGAAAAATGCCGCCGTAAAACCATCAAGCCCAGGAGACTTCTCATTTCCCATAGAAAACATAGCATTCTTAATTTCCATGTCACTTACCATACGCGTCATATCCATAGCAACAATCGTATCCAACCTGGTAGGAAATAAATTTAACATATTAAGATTAGCAACAATACCAGGTTCCTGAATACGTGTTTTGTTCAGATCTCGAATGAACGTGACCGGTTAGAATGGCGTTTAAGTGATGGAACTATGAAGAATTTATCGGTTAGTCAGGTATGGTCTTCTATTCGTCCTAGGGACGTAAAAGTGGCTAGGTATGATATGGTTTAGTTTGCAGCGAATATTCCTCGTCATGCTTTTAATTTGTGGTTAATCATCAAGCATAAACTGAAAACGCAAGATAGGGTTTATGTTTGGGATGTCTCGAACACGCTTGGTTCTACATGTTCGTTATGTGAAGCGACTCCAGATTCCCATGAACATTTATTTTTTATCTGCCCATTTTCAAATGATGTATGGGATCATATGAAAAAGCTTGCTGGTCTTGATCGCGTTGTGCATGATGTCTATGCGATTATTCATTATATTGGTCCTAAAGCTAAGCGTAGATCGTCTCACATTGTCATTGCTAAACTGGTTGTTGTGGCTTCTGCATATTTCATTTGGCAAGAGCGTAATTGGAGGTTGTTTAAGAAGACGAAGAGAACCGTTAATCAAGTCATTGAATGCATCAAGTCTGCTGTTCGGCTTAAGTTGCTTTCATGCTCGTTTAAACGTTCTTCGGAGGGAGTGCGTTATGCTAGGATGTGGGATTTGCCGGATACTATCTTTAAATGTTAGTCTGTAATTAATGGTGGTTCTTTCCTATTGGTGTAATTGGTTTTGTATTTGGTATGTATTTCGGATGGCATGTCATTCGATGGTAGGATGTTTAAGCGTGTAGCTTGAGGTTAATGTGACACTCAGTCACATTCCATTGTACTTATTGGCTTTTGGGTGATTAATATATTTTACCGGGGTGAGTCCCTTTTACCCAAAAAAAAAAAACAATACCAGGTTGTCCAAGAAAGGCTTTATAGTGGGATACAAACGCATTCGGGACTTGATCATTCTCACAAACAACCCCATTTCTGTTAGTAACTACATCAATTCGACTCCTACTAACACGACTCTTAACTTATGTGAAGCGACTCCGGATTCCCATGAACATTTATTTTTTATGTGCCAATTTTCAAATGATGTATGGGATCATATAAAAAAGCTTGCTGGTCTTGATCGCGTTGTGCATGATGTCTATGCGATTATTCATCATATTGGTCCTAAAGCTAAGCGTAGATCGTCTCACATTGTCATTGCTAAACTGGTTGTTGTGGCTTCTGCATATTTCATTTGGCAAGAGCGTAATTGGAGGTTGTTTAAGAAGATGAAGAGAATCGTTAATCAAGTCATTGAATGCATCAAGTCTGTTGTTCGTCTTAAGTTGCTTTCATGCTCATTTAAACGTTCTTCAGAGGGAGTGCGTTATGCTAGGATGTGGGATTTGCCGGATACTATCTTTAAATGTTAGTCTGTAATTTTAGTTTATGCACCATTAGGTGGTTCTTTCCTATTGGTGTAATTGGTTTTGTATTTGGTATGTATTTCGGATGGCATGTCATTCGATGGTAGGATGTTCAAGCGTGTAGCTTGAGGTTAATGTGACACTCAGTCACATTCCATTATACTTATTGGCTTTTGGGTGATTAATATATTTTACCGGGGTGAGTCCCTTTTACCAAAAAAAAGAGAAGTCGTTAGCATGTCATCAAGAGAAATTGTGTACAAGTTTGTGTCTCTGAATCCTAAAAGTAGATCAACACCGTCTAAATCCCGAATAAAGCAAGTGTTTTTTTGAAAAGCAACTTCAAGATCTGAGTCACAGAATTGTCCAACTGAAAACAAGTTATGTCTGAGGCCCTCAACATAATATACCCTTGAGATAGTTACATTTCCCAGCTAATAATCACCATAACCCATAATCTTTGCAATATGGTCATTTTCGAATCTAACAGTTCCCAGAAGTTTACTGACGAAGTTCATGAGCTGAGAGCGGTTCCCTGTCATATGTTTTGAGCATCCCGAGTCCAGATGCCATAGAATAATCTGGATAACCTGTCATTAACAAGAGAAAAAGATGGAACATCGGTAGCATTAGATCCTCAAGAATGATTGGGTTCTGAGTTGTTAGCAATCCTAGATTCTACAATCTTAGACTTTTTACTCGAACCAATAGATTTTACTTGTTTGGGTCTCCTGCTATAAACTTTAAGCTCTGGTTTTTTTGTTACTACTGAGTGAGAAGTGGTTTCCTTAAGAGGCACTACTTTAGTAGAAGTGAACCTAATTAAAGGGCACGAATTACCAACTAAAGTGAAAGTTCTTCCCGTGGGTTTCCACCTATAGCCAATCTCAGTGAACACTTTACCCGTGGGTTTCCAAATATTTTGCATTTTGTTACTCTTAGCAGATTTAAAACGCACATTCACATCTTTAACAAAATCAAGAACACACATATCATGGATTGCATCAAACATACACTTATTACAAGTAGCACAAATTAATTCTGAATTCGCATTTAACATTGAATGCTTAACATCTGCATTACAAATAGGTTCAACAACACGATTCGTTTTATTTGACTTAGATTTAAAACTCCTAGGGTGTTCTTCTACTTTATTCTTCATGTTGCTATTGGTAGTACGCAAGATCCTATTGTTCTTCGTATTGCTTGAAGGCTTTGATCTGCTAGTACTAGTAGAACTCTTCAATCCTGTAGAAGTCAACTTAGGTTTGTTAGAATCTGGTGTGTTGTGGGAACCTACTTGTTGTTTGGTGTTACTTTATATTATGACAGGTTTGGCAAACCTAACTTTCTTGTTTTTGTTCAATGGTGTGACAACCACTAATTTCTCACTAGGTTTTGTTAAACTAGGGCATGTCTTAGAAACATAGACAAACAATTCCTAAACGTGATTCTGTATGCATGCCTAAGCATGAGGGTGGCCTTGGTATTCGTATAATAGAGGATTTTAATATTGCTTTAATGGCTACTCATATTTGGAGTATTTTCACTCATAGGGAGTCTCTATGGGTTAAATGGGTTCATACGTATAAGCTTAAAGGTCGTAGTTTTTAGGATGTGCCTTGTAGAGGTGATGCTAGTTGGGGATGGCGTAAGCTTCTCCAAATTAGATCAACAATCAGACCTTTTATTTGGCATAAGATTAATAATGGTAAATCTACATCTGTTTGGTTTGATAGATGGACAGATGTGTGCCCGCTTAAAGATGTGCTTCTAACTGGGATATTGTGAGATCGGGTTTTTCTCTTGAAAACTCGATTAGTAACCTTATTTCTGATGGTGTTTGGAGATGGCCACTTGATTGGCTATCATGATTTCCTTTTTTGGCTCAATTACATATCCATGTGTTACTTGATGATATGGATGATGTTATTCTATGGTGGGATAGGGATGGAGTTTTGCGACCTTTTTCGGTGGCTTGTGTTTGGGATGCGATTCGATCTAGGGCGGATATGGTAAATTGGTACAATGTTGTCTGGTTCTCTCATTGCATTCCCCGTCATGCCATTCATATGTGGTTGGTTATTCAGCAGAAGTTGAAGACACAAGACAGGCTGCGGCAATGGGATGTCAGTCCAAGTATTGACTTAAACCTACTAAAATGCCCCTTGTGTGATTTGGTTCCTGACTCTCATGATCACTTGTTCTTTGAATGTTCTTTTTCTTCGCAGGTGTGGTCTAAGGTTCGTGTTCTTTACGGCATGGACGCTATTCCTCCTCATCTTAGCGATGTTGTTGCTTTTATTGTTCCTTTATCTAAGGGTAAAACAGTCGTCAGTATTATCTCTAGGATCGTTGTTGCTGCTACTTCCTACTACATTTGGCTGGAAAGGAATGGTAGATTGTTCAAGAAGAATACTTCGACCCCGGGTCAGATTGTTGACGTTATTTTCTCTACGGTGAGATTGAAGTTGGTTACTTTCAAGTTCAAGAAGATGTCTACCAAGTCTCGTTTACTGCTTGACCAATGGAAGATTCCAAGCTATTGTATTGTCCATGATGGGAGTACCAGGTGGGGGTTGTACCCTTTTTTCCTTGTCCAAGGTTTTTCCCTCTAGGTTTTCTTTGGAAAGGTTTTTTAAGGAGGCAGCCTTACTTGGATCTCTATTGCTCCTATCGTGTTGCTGATGGGTTACAGGATGCTCGCTTGATTATATGTTCTCATCTTGGTTTATGTCTAGTTTAGTTTATGTATTTTACTAGGCTCATTTTTTGTTTATGGCATGTCATAAACACTTGTTTAACAAGCTGAGTGCAGCTTGAGGTTAATGTGGTACTTCAACCACATTCCATTTGTACTTAACTGTTTATTTTGGTTAATATATTTGTCGGGGCAACCCTTTACCAAAAAACAATTCCTAAACGTGTTTTGTAAACATGCATGCAGAGTCTAAGAGAGGTTCACTAGGATTCTGTTTTCTAGTGCGTTCAACAAGTCCACGTATGGTATCAGTATTTTCTATAGTCTTCTTAAGATAATCCTCATGTGCATCCCTATTGTTTTTAAGTCTATGAGAAATGGGTTTTATATCTAGCTTGAACATTACTAGAGCAATAGTGGTGGCGTTAGTTATTGTGGTAACATCATCAAGCACATTTTTACCTTTTAATCTCCTTAATTCATTTTGTAATGCTGTTATCACAAAAACCTTTTCTTGAATTCGACTTTTTAAATCAACATTTTCCATAGATTTAGAGTTCGATTGAGTAATCAAAGAGTCACTGTGTTTTTTAGAACAAGCACGTGTCTTTTTAATTGAATCAAATTGATCTTTTAAAATCTTTTTCAAATGCTCAATTTTTTTATGCAAAAGCTTATTTTCAGAGAGTAATTTGGCCACACTATGCTCCAATTCAATGTTTATGGTTTCAATCTCATCCACATCTTGTTTCACTTTGTCTTTCTTGACAGTTTCTCTCATAGATTTGATTTGTTCCTTCAACATACAAATGGTAGTGTCTTTAGCTTGTAGCTGAGCTTTCAAATCATTATTTTCAAAATATTTCAGAATTTCAAGAGCATTTTGATTATCACAGGATTTGTCCTTTTGAAAAATTTCTTGATTGAGTTGCATTGTCAACTCAAGAGAAATGCAATGTTTTTCAAGTTATGAGTAACTTTTCAAAAGTTCATTATACGCATTTTGTTTTTTTAAAAGCTCAGCATCAAGATCAAAACACTTATCACAAGATTCACTACTTTGCATTTCCAAATTTATAGAATCACCATAAACAATAGTAGAATTCATAACAGTAAGTAAAATATCCTGAGACATAATTTGGTGTAAGAGTCGATCATTATCAAGAAAAAGTTCTTTCTTATGAATTTTAAAGCATTGTTTGTCTACTGAACACTGTTGAACATCAACTTCCATCTGGTTAAAACCTGTTTGTACTTTTGTTACCTCATTTAAAAGATCTTTATCAAAAACATTGAATATGTCGTTTAAGGTCGTTAAAAATTGAATAATTTCATTCAGAAAAACAGCTTTAGTGTGTTCAAACCCCCATTCCCCTTCTGTAATAGCATCAGGTGTAATCCGCTTTTTCACCATGGTGTCAAATTTGGAAAGATGGTATTTAAGCTTTTTAAGGCCTGTATTTACCAAGCTTACCTTAGGAAGTTCCCTAGGAGCCTTATATTTGATAGGTGAAATATCAGTTGGCCGTATAGGGTGGTAAAGTTATGTATACCAAAAGCTTGTTCTGCAGACAATTCTTGTTGTGGAACAAAATGCTTACCAAAATCTTTAGACAATCGATTTAGCTCAACATAATTAATTAGAGTAGTATTATTTTTTTTCTTTTGAAATTGGATCGTTTTGTTTTGCAAGCATTTTAGATCGACTTACTTCTTCCAAAATCAATGTCTCTTCATCATCAATCACAGGAATAACAGCATGTTGACTAGATATTACACTACCATCATACAAGGTTGGCTTAATCCGCTAAGCTTCCTTAAGATAAAACGGATTTTGATAACCAAGAGCTTGTTTGTGAGTGTCATCATAAAAAACTTGTGGCTTTGTTAACATGTACATTGTTTGAGTAGATTAGCCCACTTTATAAACAATATTATCCAGTTCCTTGATTTTCTTTTCTAAATCGATTTCTTTGTCCATATATTTACTTTCTTTTTCTTTGGATTCATTTTTGAAAACAGTAAATGTTTGCAATAGAGATTCCTTTTCCTTGATTTGATTAGAAAGATTTTGTTCAAGTGAGTCAATTTGCTGCTTAAGTGCAAGTTTTTCCTTAATCGTATCATCTATTTGAGAACCAGTAATTTTTTCACGAGTGCTTAAATCAATATTAAGTCTCTGTTCAAAAGTTTTGACATGTTCTTTATATCTCTCAAGCTCAGCGGTTAAGGATTCATTATTCATTTCCTAATTAGCCTTTTCTTAATTATTTACATGATTAAACATTTGTTCAGACATTTGTTTAATCACAGATAATATCATTGAATCTTGTTGTGCATACAAATTAGTATCTTAAACAGTTGCCTGTTGTGTTTCTTGCAAATATTGAGAGTATAAAATGATATTGCTATCACTTGTTATCTCATTATCTGGAAAATCAATAACTGGTGTTTGTTTAAAATCCTCAATGGCATGCACACTTTGATTGTCTAAATCATTATGATAGGATTCAGAATGAGGTACCTCTGAGATAACGTCTGAACCATAGTTGGAAAGATTAGCCATCAGAACCGCTTGTGTAGTAGAGACATCATCACAGTCAAATCAAATCATTCTAGATCCTCATCTGGAAAGAACAACGTTTGATGGGTGTCTGAGCAACTTGACCGTCTGGAATGCTTGGATCTGCAAGAAATGCTAGCTTCTCTTTATCTAAAATTTGACCAGATTCATGTGCTTCAGTTAACATTGCCTTGTCCTTAAACCAAGCAGCGTTCCTTGGCCTTTTAGGCTAAGTACATTGCCTAGCCATGTGTCCTTCACCTTGATAATTATAGCATTTAACAACCCTTGCCTACCCTCCTGCATTATTTCCCTCAAAACTAGTAGCATTACCCTTATAGCCAATACCAGCATAACTTTGTCCTTGCCTCCCTTGAACTTGTTGTACAGTAACCCGGCCTTCTTGAATAGTGGCCTGGTTTCTTAGATTAGAGGAAGTTCTAAGTTGATTGTTGATTGAAGAGAACCTTGAAGCAACTACAACTAACAAGAAAGCTATTACCTTGTTAAGACAGGTGGTATGCGTTTAATTACACATACCTTTAACCACTAAAATTGGACTTAAATGACTAAAAACGTACCAAAAATACATTGTATTTGTATGTTTTACATTTGTATTATGCAGGAAACGGATATCTAAGAAAAAGACAAAAATAGAAGCCAAAACGACAAAACCAAGCACGAGAACGGAAAGACCGTGAGAAGTCAAAAAGACAAAGTCAAAGTCAACAAAAGTCAAAAAGTCAAAGTTAACCTCGAGAAGTGGATTTGGAAAGAGCATCGAAAAGCGAACACGAAAACCTAAATTGCCAAAAGTGGGCACACCCGTACCCACCTAGTAGGCCCGAGATAGCCCACTTATATCTTTATAAGCTTTAAACCTTCAAAAAGGCCCAAGTCCTATTAAAAGTATACCCGGTCCAACAACAAGCCTATCACCACTTTTATAACACACTTGTTAACAATCCCACTCCCGTTACCCTTTTAAACTCACCCCGTTAGTCCTTTAAGGACTAACGGTGCAAACCATTCCCAAACCTCAAGGACCAAATTTGCAAAACACAAGGACTATCCCTGCAACATACTTATACACCTTGAGGGACCATTCTTTCCATTTCCCCATACTTGTGCCCTGCAATCAAAACACTGTACATCGTCCCAAATTTCCCGCCCCACCTCCATTTTTACTATTACTCTTACCCTAAGGTTAATCCCACTTAAACCTCCTTCTAGAAGCCAAGAATGATGCAAGGGATGCGTCTTTGGGCTCTGGCACGTTGGCGATCCAAGGCAATTATTGGGGAATGATTGCGTGGACACAATCAAGGGTTGTGATGGATTTAAAGAAGCACAAGTAAGAATAGAAGGCCAAGATTGAAGCTCCCAATCCTCTCAAACAAGAAAACCAAGGCAAGGATCTAGGTCCTTCTATCCGGCCTATAAATAGAGGGCTTAACCCTTGTAGTGAGGGGTAGTAGTTTTTCTAAGTTTTTAGTCTCTTTTAATGTAATTTTTATTTAAGTTTTAAAGCTATTTGTAATTCCTTTCCTTTGTAAAAGTTTAAGTTTTTAATGAAATTTTGAGGTTTGTGTTTTAAGTTTCTGTGTTTGATCATTTTATATAACTTGTTAACGATTGAAAGCAATGAAACAGCTAGGATCTTCACCTAAAAGATTCACTAAGCTTTTTGTTTCTTGAGTCAAACCATATTTTACTATTTTAACACTTTTATTTACTGTTTTAATCATAAAAATCTAAAAAAACCAAAAAAATATAAAGAAGATCTCATGGAGCATGGTGTATTTTGGATGGCAATGGGTTAGTGCTTATGTGGATAAGCTATAGGATTGTGATAAGTTTGTTTGGGTGTCTTGAAATTCATAAGAAAAGCTTGACCTTTGTAAAGTTTCATTTTTCCAATTTATAGCTTTAATATACTATATAATACTTATTTAGGCGTTATTTACAACTTATATGAGACTTATTTTTTGTTGCTTATAATGATTAAATGCTATATGCTTGTTAGATAGTTTAGAAATCATTTGTTTGAGTTTTCTTATAAACTGTCTTAAAATGCTTATAAACTTGCATAATCTGTTTTAGCTTATTTAATTTCTTATTTTTATGAAATATGTCTTAAAATTGTCTATTAGCTTGAGAGATATCTTGGTCAATAGGTTTGATCATAAAAACTTTAAGTATTCAAGTTTAAAACGCATATTAAGTTTTTAAAGGGTAGTTTGGCATAACTAATTCATGGGTCACAAGGGTCAGAAATAGTAAATTTGACACTTTGTCATTTTAGTATTTAGCTATAAATAGTCTAAAAAATAGATTGTTTTAAGTTCAAGAGTAAATCTCGATTTTTAAGGTTTGAGGAGTTGATGTTTGAATTTGTTGAAGTTTACGCATATCATAAATATGCTATTTGATAGTGCCTTGAATATTATAGATTGTTGATGTTTTTGATTTTATGCATGTGTTAAAAGAGGTATAGAAAAAACAGTAAATACCTTCATTGTTATTGTTTGTATTTTACCCAAAACTGTCAAAAAATGCAAAATGATGAAAATTTTTGAGAAAATGGCTTTTTCAGTTTTGCTTATTTTGCTTATCCAGAATTTCCAAACTCCCCATTAGATTGATGATTTAGTTCTTTGAGGACCTAAGCTTTAATCTGAATTTGTAGGTTAAAATTCCATAAGGATCTGTTTTGTTTGCTTATATTTAAGATTGCCAAAGTATGTAAAATTATATCAGTGTTAGAACATTGTGAGAATAGCTTTTTAATGAAGCGTTTTTTGTACTTAAATGAATTTCAAAATGACTTTTTCATTGTTGCATCTTTTAGCTTTTTGGCCAATTGCGTATCTAGTTGGTATACCACTAAGCCAAAGAATACTTTTTGTTAGCTTATTTTTATGCTAGAAAAGTTCCCCCTTGGCTTGTTTGGCTTATCATTTTTGGCCAAAAACTATTTGCTTATTTTAGGCATCTTAACTTATTGCTTTTTGCTTAATCTAGG
Organism: Tanacetum coccineum; assembly: GCA_026074375.1. Taxonomy (NCBI): domain Eukaryota; kingdom Viridiplantae; phylum Streptophyta; class Magnoliopsida; order Asterales; family Asteraceae; genus Tanacetum; species Tanacetum coccineum. The sequence goes on along the minus strand of BQNB010010753.1, from coordinate 68,366 downwards.
TTTAGTTTAGCTTATTAATTAGATTAAGCCATTTTAGCTTATTCCTCCTTTAGTTTAGAGCTTATTCAAGCTTATTTGCATCTTAGCTTAAAATTCCTTAAGTTTTATAGCTTTTTAAGTTTTCTGTCATCCTAGCTTAATTTAGTGCTTATTTTTGTTCAAATGTGCTTATAAGGTGTAAGTTTTAATGTTTTTTTTGTTATTTTTCGTGTTTTTTAGTGTTTTGTTGTGTTTTTGTTTTTTTGTTTTTGGTAGTTTTTGTTTTTTTTTGTTTTTATTTTTTTGTGGTTTATATGTTTTTAGTTATGATTTTTTTTTTTTTTTGTTCTTTTTATTTTTTTTTTTTTTTTTGTTGTTTTTTTTTTTTTGATTTTTTTTTTGATTTATTTTAAAAAAAGTTTAGGTTTTTTATGTTTTTTTATTTTTTTTTGTATATATTTTTTAAAAAAATTTTAAAGTTTGGTTTTTGTTTTTTTTTTTTTTTTTTTTTTTTTATAGGTTTTGTTTTTTTTTTTTTGTTGTTTTGTTTATTTTTTTTTTGTTATTATTGTTTTTTTTTTTTATTTTTTTTTTTGATGTTTTAAATTTTTTTTTTTTTTTTGTTTATTTTTTTTTTTTGTATGTAGTTAAGCACTTGTATTAGCTTAATAACTCTTTTCGTGTTTGCTTAATTGATCTTAAAAACCCAAAGTTAGCATTTTAGTGTTTTTAGTATAACTTTTGCTTATCCCTGTCCCTTAACCCTTTTTCTTGATTTGATTAGAAAGAATTTGTTCAAGTGAGTCAATTTGCTGCTTAAGTGCAAGTTTTTCCTTAATCATATCATTCATTTAAGAATCGTTCATTTTTTCACAAGTGCTTAAATCAATATTAAGTCTCTTTTCAAAGATTTTGACTCGTTCTTTATATCTCTCAAGCTTAGCGGTTAAGAATTCATTATTCTTTTCCTGATTAGCCTTTTCCTAATTAAATGATTAATCATTTGTTCAGACATTTGTTCAATTACAGATAATATCATTGAATCTTGTCGTGCATACAAATTAGTATCTTGAACAACTGCCTGTTGTGTTTCTTGCAAATATTAAGAGTACGAAATGATATTGCTATCACTTGTTATCTCATTATCTGGAAAATCAACGACAGATGTTTGTTCAAAATCCTGCATTGCATGCACACTTTGATTATCCATATCATTATGATAGGGTTCATAATGAGGTACCTCTGAGATAACATATGAACCATAGTTGGAAAGATTGGCCATCAGAATCGCATGTGCAGTAGAGACATCATCACAGTCAGAATCATAAGCATCTAGATCCTCTCTCTGGAAAGCAACATTGTTTAGAATGGTTGTCTAAGCAGCTTCCGTCTGGAATGCCTGGATCTGCAAGAAATGCTAGTTGATCTTCATCCAAAACATGGCATGATTCTTGTGCTTGAACTAACAACAGCTTTTCCTGAAACAATGTTGAATTTCTTGGCCTTTTAGGCTTAGTGCACTGCCTAGCCATGTGTCCTTCACCTTGATAATTATAGCATTTAACAACCCTTGCCTGCTCTCATGCATTGTTTCCCCTGAACTAGTAACATTACCCTTATTTCCAGTACCACCATAGCTTTGTCCTTCCCTTCTTTGAACTTGTTGCACAGTAACCCTACCATCTTGAATAGTGGTCTGGTTTCTCGGATTATAGAAAGTTCTAAGTTGATTGTTGGTTAAAAGGAACCTTGAAGCAGCTATAGCTGACATGAAAGCTACTGCCTTGTTGAGACAGGCAATTGGATCATCTCTTAGAGTAAATACAGGAACAACAAGACCTTAGTCTAATTGAGGGAACTCAGTAAATGGTTGTGTTGAAACTTGAGGTGAATTAAAATCATTTTGTGGAACAGATGAGATTTGATGATTCATTTGATATTGGTATTGATGTGATGGTGGAACGGATGAATGACTGATTTGAGGTTGTGATAGATGAGGTGCTGCATACATTGGTGAGTATGATTTAGGAGAGTGAACTTGTGGAATCATGGTGTTTGTCTGTTGAGGAAACTGTGTAGCATTGTATTGAGAATGATAGTTGGTAATGTGAGACGGTGGTTAATTGAAATTGGCAACAAATCTCACGCATCAAGCGAGTTTCATTTGCATGTGCCTCATGTTGTTCAAGATATGAATACAATTGATCATAGTTTGTTGTATGTAAATGTCTAGCCAACTTCACATTCGTCACAAATTTGCTCCATTTTGGTGGTAGACTGTTCTTTGTATTCACTTGAACTGGTCTCATTGACATGTTGATAATGTTCATGTTATTGATTAGTTGAGCAAATCTCCAGTACTGCTAATACAGTGTTTCACCCTTCATAAATGAAAACTTATCAAACTCATCATACAATTTACATTTCCTTTCTTGTAATGACTATTTCGTGCCTTGCATAAGAAGCTTAACTCTGTCCCATATCTCTTTTGCAACTTTATGATGATTGACAATAGCATACACATCAGCCATAGACCCTGAAGAACATTTATTTGTAGCTTTAAGATCACAATCAGCTTGGAGTTTCTCTGCAACAGAAAGTTCTTAATGACCTCTTTATCTAGTAGTGCCACCTCTTCAACATCCAATAGGCCAAACAAGTGGGCCATTTTGAACTAAGTTAAGAATCATTCTCCCGTTCACCCGATTCTCTATGTATAGTTCTATACGAATCTTACACGAGTCATACAAGGATTGTTTCAACATGAGAGGACGGTTGTCCGCACCACAAATAATCATAAATTCTGCCAATATTGTCATTTTGAATTGATTGATTGAATGAGAATAGATAACTTTTTGATTGTTTAGTGATTAGAGGTTATTGTGTTAAATTGTTGTTTGTTTTAAGTGAATGGATCTTAAGATTATACGGGATTTTACAATTCTTGATAAAACCGAGAAAATAAGTGAATACTTCACAGGATTTTACAAATCATAGAAAAATTGTATAAATCTCCTTTGAAGAAATGTATAAATTCTGGCAAAATGGTATAAATCTCCAAGTGTGAAATAGGTATAAATCGCCTACAAAGAAATATGTATAAATCGCCTGAACCAAGCTTACGTATAAATCCTACCAAGAAAAACGTATAAATCGTCGAACCAAGGTTATGTATAAATCGCGGAATTAACCACGGTAATATATCATGTCGGGCAAAGTAGTAAAAATCACCGGAACACAGTATGTATAAATCGCCGGAACAAGGTACGTATAAATCGCCAGAACCAAGCACGTATAAATCGCCTGATTTAAAACATGTATAAATCGCCAAGTACAAGAACGTATAAATCACTGGATTTAAAACACGTATAAATCGCCGAACCAAGGTTACGTATAAATCGCCAGATTTAAACGTATAAATCGCCGTATTCAACCGTATAAATCGTCGTATTCAACCGAAAACTTCAAATCACTTAAAGACACAATTTTTAACGTTTTTTTTATTATTCTTATACAACCAACTATTCTAAGCCTAGTGGAAGCATAAAAAACAAACTTTAAGTTATTTAACACAAACAAATATCGGATCAAGATTTTTGATACAAATACTTTCAAACTAAAAAATCAAGAAAAGTGAAATCTTTTGATGTTTTTAAAAGTTTTCCTTTTACACCTAGCTTATACTAAGATAGATAAACAAGAAAGTTGAGAGCTTTATGATTTTTAAACCCACAAAAGATGAAAATCCTTTGTTTGAGTTTGAACCACACGTACGCCTAAATAAGAAAGTAACAACGCACACAAAACCAAACTATATCACCCCCTGGCTCTTGATACCAATTGTATAATATATATAAACTATCTAAACTCACAATCAAATGACAAATAAGTAGAGAGAGTCAAGTGGGAAGGATGAAACACTTTAGTGAAAGTAAGGAAGTGAAATTTTAGCTTAATTAAAATGAGAAAGGAGTGAACAAACCAACCTATCAAGTAATAGTGAGGTTAATATACAATTATGTGGTCGTCCCATGCGGCTTGTTGGGCTTTCTTGGACTGTAGGCCTTTTATACCTTACTAGGGTTCCAATAAGTTAACTTAGACTACGAAGCTTCGTATTCCTAGTCGTGACCGAGTCTTTTCTTGATTCCTAACAGATATTCAAAAGGCATATGATACAGTGAATTGGGAGTTTTTAAAAGAGACCCTTGATCTATTTGGATTTCATCCTAAAATGTTTATTGGATCATGACTTGTGTATCTACATTAGCCTTTTCTTTATGTGTTAATGGTGTTAGTCATGGCTATTTTAAAGGTGGGAGATATTTAAGGCAAGGTGATCCTATGTCACCTTACATGTTTACTCTTGTTATGGAAATTTCAACCTAATAATGATCAAGAAGATTGAATAATCTCAAAGCTTTAAGTATCATTTTGGGTGCAAAGAAACCAAGTTGACAAATCTATGTTTTGCTGAGAATATTTTGGTTGTTTGTAATAGTGATAAGGATTCTTTGAAAGTGATTAATAGTGCTCTAAATGATTTCAGCTTGGTTTTTAGTCTTTTTCCTAATCTAAGCAAAAGTACCATTTTCTTTGGAAGTGTTAATGAAAGAGAAAGGAGTGATCTTCTGAGTGTTCTTCCTTTTTGGTGTGGAAAACTACCAATGAAATACCTTGGTGTGCATCTACTTGAAAAAAGATTAGGAATTAAAGACTGTCAAAGTTTGGTGGATAGAGTTGCTAGTAAAGTGAACTATTGGAGGAACACAATTTTATCTTATGCTGGAAGATTATAGTTAATTGCTTCAGTTCTTGCTTCTATGCATATATATTGGGCCTCTATGTACCTCTTGTCATATGGTGCGATTAGAGAAATTAAGAAATTGCTTAAAAGGTTTCTACGAAATGCTGGTGATTTTGCTCAAGGGTAAGCTAGAGCTTCATGGAAAAATGTTTGTAAGGATAAAGAGAATGGAGGGCTTGGTCTTAGATCTTTGAAAGAATGGAATGAAACCTTGTTAGTAAGGCAGTTGTGGAAAGTTATTGAAGGTAAAGAATCCCTCTGGGTAAGTGGGGATATGTGGTGAAAACTTATATCAAAAACAGTTTATGGGAGGTTTCTGTAAATGCTAGTGTGAGTTGGGGATGGTATTTTTGTTGGATTTAAAGATGATAATAAAAAGGGATTGGTGTATATTATGGTTAATGGGGAAAAATCTCTTTATGGCATGATAGATGGTGTGAGCAAGGCCCTTTGATTATTTTCATCTTTAATAGATCCATAATTATGATGCTAGCATTAAGGTAAATGCAACTGTCTATGAGATGATAGTAAAAGGTAATTGGATATGGCCTACTAATATTCAATGTTTATATCTATAGTAGGGAATATTCAGTGCCCTACTATTGTTGAGAATATTGAAGATAAGGTAATGCGGCTTAATAGAAGTGGTGTGACTGTCCCTTACTTTACAAAGAATGTGTGGAAGGATTTAATGGGTGTTTGGCTTATTATCAGATGACATCATGTAATATGGTTCACACAACTTAATCCCAAACATGCTTTTATAATGTGGATGGCAATTCAAGGGAAGCTTATGACTCAAGACAGAATCAAGATTTAGAATAAGTATGATGATTTGAAGTGTTCTTTATGCAAGAATATGTGTGACTCTCGTAAGCATTTATTCTATGAATGTGTTTACTCTGCTAAAGTTTGAAAGGAAATATGTCTGATGATGAAGTTGGACAGAGATTATAAGAGTATAGATGAAGTGATAAAGTATTTGGAAGATCATGCTTGTAAGAATAATATATGGAGTGTTCTGAATAAATTAAATTTAGCTGCAGTACATACTACTTTTGCAAGAACGGAATGACAGGATTTTTAGACAAGAAAACAGAAGTGAAAAAGAGCTGTGTAGTATCATAAAGGATAATATCAAATATAAGCTGATGAGTTTGGGAGTTAAAAGATACAATGTTGTTATGAATGTTGCAGAAGCATGGGGGCTTAAGTGGTCCAACATGTGGCTGAAGTTATGATAAAAGTCTTTGTTGCAGGCTTGACGTGGTAGTTTCAAAAGGTGTTTGGTGTTCATTGAGGAATAAAGGGATGTTTGGATTATGTTCAACGTGAATTGAGGACAGTGGATTTCGCAGACCATACAATGGATAATTTCTTGTAATTTAGAGTTTATCTAGTGTGACTGTACTTATTTGAACCACATAGCTTTTCTAGTTTGGCCTTGGGAGGAAACTGGTAAGCTATGTTGGGTCAGTAAGAGGTCTAATTTAGATGAATATACCATAAGGTAGGATTATCCATTGTGAAGGGTATATGGTCTGGAAGGATAGTGTATGATGGGTGGAATAGAGAGTGTGTGAAAGATGAACCTTCTTGGTTCACCCAATACATTGTCATAGGAGGTTAGGATGTGTCTAAATGAGGGAGTGTGTTCCCTGTATAATGAAGCCTAACCCTCTTTGCCTCTTGATCATTCTAGTGAGGATGTAGCTACTGGCTATTTTAGGGGCTAAATGTTAGGAAATATAGATATGACAGGTATAACCCCTCATTTAGTGTGATATGGGGAACTATTTCCAGCTTGCTGGATGTATGCATCATTTCATCACAATCAATTGTGGATAAGGGTTGAATGGTTTGAGTATGAATTGAGTTTGGAAATGTAGTCAAGAGAATATAGTTATTTGGTGCATAAAAGGTGAATAAAGCATTATGCTTATGATATTGTAAGTATCAGGGGCAGTGTTAAAAAAGTAAAAATTTTGTGATCTTATAAGCAAGTTTGCAAGGTGCATACCGAGTATAAAGAGTAAAAATGAGGGTGCATACCTGACTTGGAAAAAAAGATAATGATTGAAATGCGGATTTTTTAAGAAAGAAAAAGAAACGGTAAGAGAGAATGAAGAAGATGGAGTTTTTTTTACGGTTAAGGGGGTTTCCCAGTTAATGTATTATTTCAATAAAAACGATTCATACAAAGGATGTGGGAGAATCCCACATCTCAGCCGTTTTATAGGCTAAAAAATGCGAAATAAACAAGCACACTACTCCATTAGGGGGGTTACTACTAAAATAGATATAAACTGACTCACAGCATCAAAAGAAATCTCATTCTTCTTCCTGCCTCGGACTTGATATCAAGATTCATTTCAAATGGATGATGGTGATCGGACATATCATGTTCTCGTACCTTATCGGCATCCATACGAGTAGTAATCCATCATTTTCAGGATCTAGAATCCCTCCGTTGTTCCAACAAGCTATTTGTATCATAACCTTCTTTCAATTATTTCATTACCTTCCATGAAATCTTTAAGTTAGCAGTTTCGAAGAAGATGGAGTATTAAAGTTGTCTAGAAAGTCAACAAATACCACAATCCAAATTTCCAATACCATTTTATACAATGTGTATTAACGAGTATTATATACTGTTTTCAGTCAAGTTAGGTAGATAGATGGTTACTGGCATATTAATTTTGTTTGTAATGGGCGTGAGTTAAAACTATGAGTTAATGTTTTCTTTTCATGCATAGATCATCCATATTCAATATACACAAATGCTTATCCTAATATTTAATTGCATTGGTTTAATGAATATAACTTTTTTGTAATTTTAATCTTGAAAGGTTGTTATATTGTTGCCATTAGCTTAATTAATAACATAAATCGAGGCAATCGAACTTTTAAAATATTCCAAAAATAATCTACTTGTTAGACTACGGGGTGTTTGGATTGCGATTGCAATATGATTATCTGATTATTTCAGTTACAAAACGTAATAGTCTAACAAGTGTGTTTGGTACAAAAGTGGAAAAGTGCGTTTTTGCATTTTGAGAGGTTCAAAATGCCATTTTCTAAAAGTAGGTTGCTACCTGCAGTTGCAAAACGCATATATGAGAAACCTTTTTATTTAAATGCTAGTAATTTACCAATCAAAGAAGCATTATTGTTCTTTGCAAATTCAGCCAGTGTCACCTTTCATTGCAAATCTTATTCATAGCAAATCTTCAAGTTAATAGATGACTTTCGAGACTTTAACTTCTTCACTCTGTCAATATCAGGTTGAGATCTGACGCATGACGGTAACAAGATAAAAATTTAAGGGTGAAGTGTATGTCAACAAGTACGATTCAGTGAAGTGTATTCAGTTGTTTTTATAGGTTTTGTTGATAACAATATAAAACTTAAACGGTGAAAGTGAAAGGTTGTGGATAAATCTGCGTGTATTGTGTTCATATTATTGGTTAGTGTGTGTTTGTTACCTGCACTTGATATCAGAAAAGAAAATGATTTTAGTTTATATATTATAAAATGGGTAACACTGCTCTAGAGTGTATATTGTATTCATATTAGGATATTATACGTAGTAATATATAAAGGAAGGAGTATGTCGTAAATTGTTATAAAAGTTACAAAGATATTGTTATAGTAGAATATAAAATTTCATACGATATATAAAAACAATTTAATGAATATATATCAATGTCTATTTTAGTCATTTTATCTATTAAAATCAAGAAATAATCTGATTTGTCAAACACTAAAGAACTGATTATCTGATTATTGCGATTTCAAACATCATAATCAAATCTAAACACTATTTTTCAAAATCATGTTTTGTAACCGCTGATTATCTGATTATTCATATTCATAACGGATAATTTGTTTCTCTATATGGAATCCCAACCCCCCCTACAATCTTGAGAAATTTAGTAACGGTGATAAGTCTATAAAATCGAAATTATAAAATTCAATCAAAATGAACGAAAATATTTTAACAGCTCAGAATGTTTCCGACCCGAATACCGATTTCGCTTTCATTATCGTATTTACCTTACCTCTATCTATCTATCGGAGAGTGCATACCCTGATTAAAAAAATTAAATTCTCCTCCATGGTAAGTATTGTTTGACTTATATCAGGACATATGTTAATAGTCCTATCCGAGATTAATTCGTTTTATCTATTCTTTTTAATGTTTGATGTATTTTGCAGTGTTAATTACGTCTCGTCCACATTAAATGTCCACTATGATTTTTTTAAGTATTTTTTCTTCAACTTTAACTCTAAATATTTTCGTAGTGTTAATATAGATCTTGATGACAAAATATATGAATTGGATTAAGTTTTTAAATGTCTTTTCATTTGTATAATTTTCATTAAGTATTATATAATACAAACAAATATATTTAAAGTCAAAGTTGAGGACAAGACTTTAAAAAGTCATAGTGGACATTATTGTGAGCGGAGGGAGTTATTTCAAGTTCATTCTATGCGAAGAAAAGAAAAAATTTTGTTGTATAGTCTTTAATTATGCAATTTGAATTCAACAAGAGTTTCCACTTTTAAATTACGTACCTTTTTTTATTGTTATATCATTTCATACAATCAATAGTGGCGCCGGCGTACAACTAAGTACATAATTGGACAGGGTACAATGATTGATTCTTCATGTAAAAAACTAGTTCACGCCTGGTAGTACTCTATATAAAAAGTACTTCAGTAACCACTTTTGTTTGTCTCTAAACACCGTATTAGCACAGAATATATTTCAAGTTTCGTAATTGCTTCAAAAAATCCGTCACTAGGTTCTCGTCGTTGCTTCAAAATTAGTAACAGTTACAAAATAGCAGTCACTAGTTACAAATGTACTAACAAAGATAATGATCACTGATTTGTTAGTTAAAGAGAAGAAAAAATCATTGTCATTAAACATTCTTAAACTGGAAAGGTATCAAGTTCAAAATTCCACTGATTATAAAAAGAGTGGTAACTAAGTTCTAGATTAGAGACCAAAGAATGTTTGTCATTAAGTAGTTTTAATAAGTTAGACCGTCTACTGTCTATAAGAATTGTGGTCACTAGCTTGAATGCTATAGACCAAAAGAATAGTGGTCTTTTAGGTGGAGTTCAACTCAAATGGTTAGAGAGTAAAACGTTAGTCATTATCTAGTTTTCATGAGTTGAAAAGTTAATGAACTCAAAAGATTAGTGATCAAACTAAAGATGTTATTGTTAATTGTGTTAAAAAGGTTAGAGACTAGAAATGAAATTGTCACTATGTAGTTTTTCATTCAAAGGTTAATGAAAAAAAAAAAAAATCAACGATTTGGGAAGTTTGGGATAAATAAGTGATAACGGGTATTTAGGACAACGAGAAAAAACATACTCCTTTGTCCCTTACGAGGGCTAGTTGAAGAAAGTCGATCTTTTATTTGACTTTACTTAAAAAATATAATCTTACATATTATAAATTCTTTTTTTATACTATCCGGAGTATAAGTAGTTAATATTGTGTATAACTTTAAAACTAATTGATACTCTTTTGGTTTCAATAATAATACTGTAAATTTTACCGACTTTTTAATGATTTTTCAACTTTAATTTGATTATTTTTGTTCTGTAATTATATAATATTTAAGGTATATAATTTGCGAATAGAATTGTTTGTAATTGTATTCTCTTTATTATAATTTTTAGCAAGTGTTATTTTACACAATACAAAAATATTTAAGATAAAGTTGAAAAAAAAATACTTAAAAATACATGTTTTAGTAACGTTGCTGTTTTGTGGGGATTTAATAATTTGCACATTTGGAATTCTTAGTGACTCGTTTTTTAGTCTCTAATTCTTAATTTTCGTAAAAGCCTTTAGCTTTTAAATCTATACATGTGACAACTTTTTGTTACCACGTGAAGCGTTTTGATCACTAATCAAGATGCAGGTGCTGCACTTTAACCGAATCAGTGGACATTTCGCCTTTATCATTAAGTTGTTTATTGCACCTATAAATGATATTTTTGTGGTTTCACAATAGGAACCATATGAAGTTATCTTGGAATGACTAGCTTATTTATCACTTTTCGATCACGCGTAATGGCAATGGTTAGAGCTGCTTTTGGTTTTTTCCTGAAGCTGGCGTTCAAGTTCGCTGGGTTGGCGTACCTGTACGCCAAGGTTTTTTCGTTTGGTATCTTCGTCGGTTTTGAGGATGGTTCTTCTTTTCATCATTCTCTCGGGACTTGTTTGGGGTTTCATAAAAATCTATCCCGAAGTGAAAACCGGTGGCTCGGCCTCCGGGATGGGGGTTTTTTCTTTTGCCGAAGTGAAAACCGATCCGTCGGCCTTCGTCACTACAACAAAAATGAGGTTTGGGGTCGAGAAAAAATTAGGGTCGACATAGTCGACCCTAAATTACACAGAGGGCCCACCATTTTCAACGAAATTGGTAAAGTCAACAAAACAAGTTTGGGTCGACATTTAGGGTCGACAATGTCGACCCTAAATTTTATATATAACTTTATATATTATTTAATGTATTAAATGTATTTAAATTGTATATATAAATGTTAAACCAATTTATAAATAAATAAAACAATTTAGGGTCGAAATTTGTTTGTATTGGCGAGTTGTTTAGATTTTATATGGCGGGAGGTTTAAATTTGGTGAAAAAAGTGGGAAATTTTGGAGGCAAGTTTAGGGTCGACATTTATTTGCAATTTTGGGTCGACAATGTCGACCCTAAACTCTTTTATATAAAACATTTAATCCACCAATAAAACTTTTATGATAAATCTCTTTTTATATTAAAAATAATTAAAACTAATATTAAAAATGAATAAAAAATAATTTAATTAATATTAAATAAATTAAAAATCATTTAAACTAATATTAAAAATGAATAATTAAAAATAATTAATATTAATTTTAACCTATGATTCTACCCAAGCCTACCACGCCAATTCATTGATTAGTGTTTGAAGAGTCTTCCACTCGGGATGCACATTGATCTTCTTTGTCATCCTTCTTGTCCCAAGAAGTTTTCCATCCAGACTGAGAACGAGAGGTCCCACTCTCATCATTAGTTTTCTTTTTGCAGCCCATTCACCAGATGCAGCTTCCTTTTTGCCCCATTGGTTAGTGTTTGAAGAGTCAACCACTCGGGATGCACATTTATCTTCTTTGTCATCCTTCTTGTCCCAAGAAGTTTTCCATCCAGACTAAGAACGAGGGGTCCCACTCTCATCATTAGTTTTCTTTTTGCAGCCCATTTACCAGATGCAGCTTCCTTTTTGCCCCATTGGTTAGTGTTTGAAGAGTCAACCACTCGGGATGCACATTGATCTTCTTTGACATCCTTCTTGTCCAAGAAGTTTTCCAATCCAGAACTGAGAAAAAAAAAACGAGGGTCCCCTCTCATCATTAAGTTTTTTTTTTGGCAGCATTGCAGCTCATTTACCTGATGCATGCCTTTTTGCCCCATTGGTTAGTGTTTGAAGAGTCAACCACTCGGGATGCAATTGATCTTCGATTGTCCATCCTTCTTGTCCAAGAAGTTTTCCATCCAGACTGGAACGAGGTGGTCCCACTTCTCATTTAGTTTTCTTTTTGCAGCCCATTTACCAGATGAAGGAGGAGATGATCCAGCAAAAATTTTGATAAATAAATAAATAAATAAATAATACCCCGCAACAACGCGCGAAAAATTAACGTCTAAACAAAAATTTTAAAAGCGAAAAATGTTAGCTTATGACAATGCCCCGCAGCAACGCGCGGGTAACTATGCTTGTTAATATACATTTTTAATATTAATTTAAATATAAAAACTTAGGGTCGACATTGTCGACCCAAAATTCGAAAACTAATGCGACCCTTTATAATGCACTAAATTCCCCAAATTTTCAACAAATGTTGAACACACGCCACTTTATTTTTTCAATAAAAAAAGGTTTGGGTCGACATGTCGACCCAAAATGTTAATGAAAATGTCGACCCAAACATAAAAGATTTTATATAAAAAATTTAGGTTCGACTATGTCGACCCCATAAATGTTAAAAAAAATGTCGACCCTAAATATAAAGAGTCATAGTCTTTAAATAAGATTTTATATAAAAACATTTAGAGGTTCGGGACTATGTCGACCCAAAAATTGTAAAGAAAAGTCGACCCAAGATCTGAGCAAGATGAGTTATATTGATTAGTCTCCTAAAAATTTATTCACCTTCTACCCAATCTAAACACCACCGCAGCCACACCATCGACACCATCTACCCCACCTCGCAGCCACCACACATTGACACCATTACCCGCCAGCCACCACCATATACATCCACCACCGCGACAACACCACCCACCACGAAACCAACACTAGCACACGAGCAAACGTAACCCACCAACACTCTTACTCTCCTCTATAAAGTTTAATTCTTCTTCTTAAATCCTCTAAATGATTATTCTTAAACCCTTTAATCTTGATTAGTTCTTTTGTTTATTATAGGTTATGTTTTTATTTTTAATTATTGTTATTAAATGTTCATTAGACTAATGTATGAGGTGAAAGATATTGTTATGAAGCTGAGCCATAGCCGAACCACAGACCCGAGACCAAAGCCGCGCGCACCGAAAAGGTCGTAGCCAAGTCGCACCGTTTATAGCCGAGACCACAAACGAAGGTATGCTTTATAAGTTGCCTTTACTGGTAGGTTGAATCGTGATGTGGGAAAATGGTTTAATTTTTGATGTGGTTTTAGTTTAACGTTGACTTAGTGGATTAAATGCCTCCTGTTGTGATGTAGGTTTGATTCAGTTAATATGTTGTAGAACTTGTCCATGTGGTTATATATGTAACCAAGTGTTTATAAGCAAATCCAAACAACCCTTTAACAACTTATAAGCTGTTTTTACCAGATTTTAAGCTGTTAAAGGGTTTGTTTGGAGTTGTTATTAATCCACTATATTCTTAAGTGATTAATTTGTTGTTTTTTTTTTTTTTTTTTTAGGAATCTTTTAGGATTTAGTGATTCATTTTCCGGAAAATCCCCGTCCAAAGGTTAATCAAACATATAAGAATCACGTGTGACGGTAAAGCATGGAAATAACATTTGACATTGAGAAAACCTGAGTTATATGGTGTCCCTAGAAACGTTGTATTAGGTTGGCTGCTGATGGTTTTAATCCTTTTGGCTTGATGATCAAAATTACAGCTTGTGGAGGGTCATATTGGACACATACAACACACACCATGGATTGTATGAAGAAATTCTTTAATGTTGCGATGTTTATTCTCGGCACTAGATCACCTGCAAAGGACATTGATGGTCATACTTGCAGCCTTTGTTTAATGAAACTCCAAGAATTATGGAAAAGGAGTTGGACGAAAGACGCTGTTAAGGGTATCATTTCCAAATGAAAGCGGCAGTCTTATGGAACCATCAATGATTTTCCAGCTCGAAGTAGTTTGTCTGGGTTGAAGTGGGCAAGGCTACCTCGCATGCCACACTTGTAAACGAGGAACTCCATCGATTATATGTTTAAGAGCAAAATCGTTTTATGTTGGTAATAGAGATTTTTACGCATATACAATCCTACTAAGGAACAAATTTAAGGAATCTATGGTTCACCGAACGAAAACCGAAACCTAGAAAGTTTACCGAAATGGATATTCAGTTACAAATTAATAAAGTCTTTAAACGTCTCCCAGGGAAACATCCAGATATTGCTAAAAAGAACCCTAAACCTAATCAAAATATTGAATTGAATTAAAGTAATCGTTCTATCTTTTGGGGATCTGTGTATTGGCCTTTCTTCTAATAAAACACCAATCTCGGATGTATGCACATCAAAAAAAGAACGCGCTTGAGGCTTTATGATTACCTTGTTAGACAACGGACAAATCCAAAGAAAAGATAAAGGCAAGGCAGTATTGGAAATTTGAGAGTTCGAAAGGAGTTGTGGTTAAAAAAAACCAAACGGGAAGTTGGTGAAGCCTCATCCAAAGTACTCTTTCACCGAAGAAAACATAAACGTTTTTTTGTAATTTCATCAAAGGAGTTAGACTACCTGATGCGTGGGTTTTGATCCAACTTAAGCAAAAAAGTGGACGCTGATGATAACAATAAAAAACGGGCATGAAAATTCTCAATGACTGTAATATTATGTTGCTACCAGTTACTTCCTTATGGAGTACAACAATACCTTGCCCGAAAACATTGCAGCTCCTATATCGAGCTTTGCATTATTCTTTAAGCAGCTTTGGCTCGAACTTTGATGCTGCAGGACATGGCTATAGCTAAAAATAATCGATCAGTATAATGATTGAGTAGGAGAAATATTTTCCTCCTGATTTTTTTGACATAATTATTTTGTGGATATAACAATTTACCCCGATGAGGTTATTCTCGGGTGCCATCTTCGATACAGGGGATGTTTCAATTGAAAGATACATGAGAAGCTAAAGAATTATGTCCGAATTAAAAGCAAAGCCTGAAGGTTCTAGTGCGGAGGGTTATGTTTAAGAAGAAACATTAACTTTTTGTTCGCGTTCATTTAAGGATGATGTCGAGAGAGATTTAATCGTCTTGGCAGAAATGACGGTCGTTTGCATGAAAGATAGAAACCAGATATATATTCCAGGTGTTGGTCCGTATGCAAACTGAAGGTAGAATGAAAGAATCTCGACTGACTACAGATGTTAGCAGGCGTTGTAGGGTTTGTACTTAACAATAGTCCTGAAGTCGAAAAAAGCAGACATCTTGGCTTAAAGAGAGTATGTTCTTTCTTTTTTTATTTTGAATAATCTTCTTTCTCGATGAATTAGCCTATTATCTTTTCTTCAATTTAATGAATTCTTTGCAGAGAATCGCCTGATAACGTGGAAACGAGTTTTCCCGCGTGGTTTAATCACAAGGTAAATAAATTAGATATATTACCTTGGAGTTATTTGCTCATCTAAATCTGTTTGTATCTCTTTCGTAGATTCATGAAAAAAAGTGATAGACGGCTGTAGTGAAGAGTTATTCTCTTTGGCATGTGGACTTATTAGTGCATGTACATACCCCGCTTGCATGGTTAACGGTGTGAAGTTTGTGGTACATGAACGCGATATACTTCATACCACTCAATGCAACGGAGTTTCAACACTCGGGCTTGATGGAGAGATGTATTATTGGCCAACTCGAAGAAATGCTTAGAGCTCACTTATTATGGCCACGTAAGGTTGTCTTGTTTCGATGTAAATGTTTGACACAGTTACCCTAAGAAAACCATTATTTTTTAGTTACATTTTTATGACACGCAATATACGTTCTTACATTGAACAGGGCATACATCATATTTTGAATGATAGGGAATTTCACAGAAATAACCATACATTCTTGCGAAACAGTAACAAAATATTCTACCTTCAAGACACTTGCTAGACAATCCGTGGTGGAAGGTACTTAGAACATGTTTATCATCGAGATATGGCAGGTCCGATCAGATGTTATTGCATGGTAGAAAAAAAACAGTTCATCACATGTACATGTCGGTTGGTTTGACATAATTTGGTGCATACGATTTTTGAGTAATTAAGAATGCTCAATCGACAGAAGGGACGCCACAGTTATGATGACAATGCTAATGATAATGAAGACAATGTGCTTGATTTTATTAATAAATGAGATGTTGTCGTTGCACATGTACTTGATGATGATGAATGTGGTAGTGTTGTTGGATGATGAAGTGAACCTAGACTAATGTTGAAGAAGTTTTGATTCTACGATGTTCCTGACGATGACAATTGATCTTAGATGTGTTTGAATGAAACACTTTTTATGCTTAAATGTGTAATTTTTCTTTCACTGGGATTGGTTTTTATATGTTAAATGTGTAATTTTGTATTTGAAGGGAATTGTTTTTATATGTTTAAATGTTAAATTTTATGTGGTGGAATTGTTTTTATAATGTTTAAAATGAGTATATTTATAATGTATTTGTGTATTAGCATTAATTGTCAACGATAATTGTGTTGTTATGTACTTGTTATTTTACAGATGGCGTGTTTAGCTCCTAGTCACACGGTGGAGGATGCTGAGTGGTAGTCCACACAGACAGCCACGGCCCGTTACGGCCGTGCCAAAGTAAGAAATTGTGATTTATTTTTTTTTTATAAAATGGATTCTTTTTTAATTTCTTTTAATTGAATTTTTCATGACTCAATGAACTTATCTTAGTCGGTTCGTCGCTGCTTATTGTGAGGAAATGATCGTAAGGAAAGGCGTTTAGACACAATAACCAACAACCTTTGACGCTTGGCTTTGATGTCGACGATCTTGGTACCTTCCATCCTATAGGGGAAGAATATGCAAGCATGTGAATAGTCTTATGGGAAAGACAATCCGGGCCACTTCCCCTTTGCTTGCGAGTGGGAAGAAATTCAGAGGCGTTTAAAGGCATCATTTTCCTACATAGAGGTTTTAATTGTTTTTTTTAATTCTATTCTCTATTGTTATTGACGTTTCAGGCTATGCGTGTAATGTTTAATAGGGTTGGTTTTATTAAATTGCATTTGTTATATGTAGATGCTATTTCACCTCGTCGGAAGGGTACAATAACCAGGGACAAAGTGGTGGTTGGCCAAAAATGTTTACACGGTGGGGGAAAGGGTAAAGGCTTGGTATTGCAACTTAAATGAGGCTGCTTTGGGCAAAAACAAGAATATGATCAGGCTTAGCAGTAAACATATATATGATTCGACCGATGAGGAACACAGAATCACCTGCCGCCGTCGACTGTGTGGGGAGAAAGAACCACATGATGAGTGGAACGAGTTGGTTGACTGGTTTTCCATCCGAATCAGTGTCGAGGTGCATTGAAAGAATTGCTGTTAAACCGCGCGAAGAAAAACGGATACCAACCCATCAAAGGGTATAAATATCATTCGCGCAAGGGAGGAAGAATATGTAAACTCTTTATAAATTTTTATGATATTTTAAAGGTGTTTTATATTGTTTATTTATAGCCTCGTTATTAATTTATTTATATTGTATAGTAAGTCGAGAAAGGGCATTCACGAGGGACCTCATTAGACGTGGAAGAAGACGCACTCAACTCAAAGACTGGCAATTTAAATACGAAGAAAACAAGCAGAGATACGTAGTATTAACTCGTTACATTCTTAGCTCTAACTGATTTTTTTTGTTATTTAACTTTTTTTTTTCTTTCTTTTTCTTTTTTCTTTCACAGTTGAAAAATGAAGGCCATGCCAGATCTGTTAGAGACCGGGTATTTCCCGTACAGACCGATCAAGAAATCTTGGATGCCAGTGTTCGAGTGACATCCGTCAGAACTGTCGGTCTATGGGCTGGAAGTTACAAGGTGGTGGCTAATTCTCGCAGCGCGCGGCAAAATCAGGCATTTGCAGATGTTATGACTCGGGAGCAGATGACTCAGATATTGAGGCAAAAAGAGCAAGAGAATGAGTTGCTAAGGAAGCAAGCTGAGGAGGCGCAGCAACGGGCTTATTTGGCTGCGTTAAAAGCTGACTCGGCGTCTAACCATCGGGCTAGTTCGGGGCGTACCAAAATACTGAGACGATGGATGGGCGTAGGTCACGTTTTTTCTCACTACAACCAAAAACATTGCCCTTCCAAAATTTTATGCTCTGCTTTTAATCTTTGTACCCCACCCACACCCACTACTATGCCCAAACTCGCCCTTGAATGGGATCACTTACTCACCCTCCCATGCCTTTTCAATCAATTCCACCTTACTTTACACGGCTCACCTCACTATTCCGACCACCTCCTATACCCCACACCCACTCCAACCACCTTCAAAGTCCCTATAACGGCCATTTTCCTTTCTTTCCCGTCACAATAATAATTTAAACAACTGTTATCGTCCCACTATCAACTCCAACCTCGCCTCTAGTTCTAACCCTCAAAACGAACTTTCTCGCTACATAACGAATCCCCATATGAACGATGCGCGGAGCATTGAACAATTGGCTCAAGATAATGCTCGTGGTGAAGACAATAACGAGTCCGCATCAGGGGAGGACGAGGAGGGCGAGCAACTTTCAGTGATTGGTAACTATTCTTCGGAGTCGTGTGGCGTTGAACTTGTTATAACTTTGAGACTTGATTTGTAATAACTTTTAGACTTGATTTGTAATAACTTTTAGACTTTGTTATCGTAGTGTGGATGTGTTGAATGGCTCAATTTTGGTATTTGTGGATGTGTGGTGTGTACTGTGATTTGTTATTGCCGAATTCTGGATTTGTTGAAATGTAGATTTTTTTCGAAAAAAATTCCGGAAAAAATCTGGAAATTAACCAAATGCGTGCAGTTTTTTTTTATTCCCAGGCATAAATTAGGGTCGACATTGTCGACCCTAACTGTTTAGGGTCGACAATGTAGACCTAATTTATCCTGGGAATAAAAAAAATGCACGCATTTGGTTAATTTTTCAAGGAATTTTTTTCCGGAATTTTTTTCGAAAAAAAATCTTACATTTCAACAAATCCTGAATTCGGCAATATAAAATAACAGTTACAATACACAAAATCCACTTGACATTAAATTACCCATTACAACAATTACAATACGGATAACAAGTCTTAAAGTTTATTACAAAATTCAAGTCTTAAAAGTTATTACAAATCAACGTCTCAAAGTTATTACATTTCAACGCCTACTCGGTCGTAGAATAGTTACCATCACTTTTTGAATGTTGCTCGCCACTCCTGTCCTCCACTTGATGCGGACTCGTTCTTGTCTTCACCACGAGCATTATCTTGAGCCAATTGTTCAATGCTCCGCGCATCGTTCTATGGGGATTCGTTATGTAGCGGAAAAGTTCGTTTTGAGGTGTTTCGAACTAGAGGCGAGGTTCTGGAGTTGATAGTTGGACGATGACAGTTGGTTAAATGTATTATTGGTGACGGGGTGAAAGGAAATGGGCGGTATAGGGACGTTGAAGTGGTTGGAGTGGGGGGGGGGGTATAGTGAGGTGGGTCGGAATAGTGAGGTGAGCCGGTATAGTAAGGTGGGAGTTGTTGATTATAAGGCATGGAGGGTTGAGTAGTGAGCCCCATTCAAGGGCAGAGTTGGGGCATTGTATGGGGTGGGGGGGTGGGGGGTCAAGATGAAAAGAAGGAGGCATAAAATGGACGGGCAAACTGTTTCATGATTGTAGTGAGTAAAAAATATGACTACAGGCTCCATACATCGTCTAAGTATTTTGGATACGCTCGTACTCGCCCGTTGGTCGCCGACGTGTATTAATGGCAGCTTTTTACGACAGCCAAATAAGCCCGTTGCTGCGCACTCTCAGGCTTGCTTCCTTAGCAACTCATTCTCTTGCACTTTTTGCATCAATATTGAGTCATATGCTCCGAGTAATATCTCTTTTAATTTTGGGCATATGCCTGTTCGAGCGACTGCGAGAAGTTGAGCCCACACTACTGGTAACTTCAATGCCCATGCCGTCATGTTCTGACGGTTGTAACTAGGACACAGACTTCATCCAAGATTTCACTTGTTCGGTCTTGTAAGGGTGACGCGGCGCTAATCTGATCTGGCATGGCCTTCATTTTCAACTGTGAAGAAATAAAGATAGAAAAAGAAAAAAAAAAGGTTAAAAACAAAATTAAAATAAGTTAGCCTAGAATGTAAACGAGTTAAATTACTTACGTATCTCTGCTTGTTTTCTTCGTATTTAAATTGGCCAGTCTTTGAGTTTGAGTGCGTCTTTTCCAAGTCCTGAATGAGCCTAGTGATGCACTTTCCTCGACTTCTCTTTCATATTATATTAAATTTAATAAGAATGCTATAAATTAAACAATATAAACACACTTTAAATTTCATAAAAATTTTATAAAGAGTTTAATATTAGTTCCCCTTGCGCGAATGATTTTTTTCCTTGATGGGGTGGGATGTGGTCTTCGCCGGTTTAACAGCCCATTTATCATGCTCTCTCGACACCTGATTCGGATGGGTAATACCAGTCAACCAATCTCGTTCCCATATCATGGGTTCTTTCTCGACAACATCAGTCGATCGGAGGCAGGTGATTCTTTTGCCTCATCGGCGAATCATATATTGTGTTACTGCTATGCCATTGATCATGTTCTTGTTTTTGCGACAAAGAAGCTCAGTTTAAGTTGCAGCCAAGCCTTACCCTTTCCCACACCGTGTATACATTTTTGCTTCGCACCACGTTGTATGGTTTATTGTACCATTCGATCGAGGTTGAAATAGCTCTAAAAATAAAATATATGATTTTAATAATAACTATCAATTTAACACAGAACACGCATATTTTTAAACGTCAATAACAATAGAATAGAAGTAAAAAATAAACAATTCATTACCTCTAGTGTAGGGGAACATATTTTGCGCTTTATATCGCCTCTGAATTTCTTCCACTAGCAAATGCAAGGGGATTTGGTTTTTTTGGCCGGATTGTTTCCCCCATAAGACTATTCAACATGCTTGCATAATCTCCTATAGGATGGAAGGTACCAAGATCGTCGACATCAAAGCCATGCGTCAAAGGTTGTTGGTTATTGTGTCTAAACGCCTTCCTTAAGGACGCATTTCCGGTCTCAATACGCAGCGACGAACCTACAAAGATAAGTTATTGAGTCATGAAAATTCAAGTAAAAGAAATTAAAAAGAATCAGTGTTATAAAATTAAAAATACAAATTTTATTACTTTGGCACGTTTTAGGCGGTACGGGTCGGTTGGGCTGTCTGGTGGACTTCACCAGCTTCTCCCCACCGTGTGATCTAGGAGCTAAACACGCCATCTGTAAAATAACAAGTACAAGAACACACAATTTCGTAGACCAATTAATGCTAATACACAAATTCACATAAATATGCACATTTTAACATATAAAAACAATTCCACTCAAATAAAAATTACATCATTTTAATACATTTAAAATACAATTCCATTCTAATTACAAATTACACATTTTAACATATTATTACTCTATTCCATTGAAAGAAAAATTACACATTTATTAGCATTTAATAAGTGTTTCATCAAACCTACATCTTATGATCAATTGTCATCGTCAGATTTCATCGCTAGATTAAAACTTCTTCAACTATTAGTACTAGGGTTACACTTCTTATCTCAGACACTACAATCTCACATCATCAAGGACATGTGCAACGACATCATCTTCATTATTAATAAAATCAGCATTGTCTTCATTAGCATTAGCATTTGTCATCATTAATGGTGGGCGTCACTTTGTCGATTGAGCATTTATATCTCAATTCGTATGCCTCACATATAGTCAAACAACAAGACAGTGTAACATGTGATGAATGCTACATGCATAACATCTTGATCGGATCTGCCATATCTCGATGTAAACTGTTCTAAGACTTCCAACCACGTTGGTTGTCTAGCAAGGTCTTGAAGGTAGAATACTTGTGTTACTTGTGTCGCAAGAATGTATTGGTTATTTCTGTGAAATTCCCTATCAGTCAAAATATGATGTATGCCCTGGTCAATGTAAGAACGTCTGTTGCGTGTCGTATGGTTCTTAGGGTTAATGGTGTCAAACCATTTACATCGAAACAAGACAACCTTGCGGTGGCCGATATAAGTGAGCTCCAGAATTTCTTCGAGTTGGCATCATTACATCTCTCATCAAGGCCGAGGTTGGAACTCCGTTGGTCGTTGAGTGGGTTTGATGTATATCGCGTTCATGTACACAAACTTCACAGGTTAAACCATGCAAGCGGGGTTTGTACATGACTAATAGGGTTCACATGCCAAAGTAGAATAACTCTTCACTACAGGTTTGTACTTTTTTTTCACGAATCTACGGAAGAGATAAATACAGATTTTGATGAGCAAATTAAACTCCAAGGTAATATATCCTAATGTATTTACCTTGTGATTAGACACGCGGGGGAAAACTCTGTTTCCCGGTTATCAGGGCGATTCTCTGCTAATGTTCATGATTTTAGGATAAGTCATCGAGAAAGAAGATTTTTCAAATAAAAAACAGGAAGAGAAACTTATATCTGATACGCCAAGATGTCTGCGTCGCACTTCAGGACTAATGTTAAGTACAAAACCATACCTTGCTTGCTACTCTCGTAGTCGTCGAGTTTCTTTCATCTACCCTTCAGTTTGATACGGACCGGATAACACCTGGAATTTTTTGTTTTATTCAGGCAATACGTCGTCATTTTGCAACGAGATTAATCTGTCTCGACATCATCCTTAATAACGCGAACAAAAAGTTATGTTTCTTCTGAAAAACATAACAATGAATTAGAAAACCTCAGGCTTTGTTTATTGGGACATAATTCTTTGCTTCTTATGTATCTTTCAAATGGAAAAACTTCCCTGTAGCGAAGGAGGGCCACCTAGAATAGCTCATCGGGTGGTAATGTTTAGCAACATGAATCATTATGTCAATAAAAGCAGGGAGAAATATTTTTTCTTAACTCAATCATGATACTGATCGATTATTTTTCTCTTTGCAATGTCTGTGCGTCTAATTCGAGGCAACAAATGCTGCTTAAAGTATAAAGCAAAGCTCGATTATAGGATTTAGGGGAAATTGTTTTTGGGCAAGTATTGTTTGTAATCCAAAGGAAGTAAACGTAACTGGTTGGCATCATTATATGACAGTCATGAGATTTCATGCAGTTTTATTGTTATCACAGCTGTCACTTTTTGCTTGAAGTTGGAATCCAAACCCATCCCCCACATCAGGTAGTCTAACTCTTTGTCGAATTTACAAAAACCGTTTTATGTTTCTTCGGTGAACGAGTAATTTGGAAGAGGATTCACAACTTTACCGTTGGTTTTTTTTAACCACAACTCCTTTCGAATCTCAAAGTTTCCAATTCTTGCCTTGCCTTTATGTG
The DNA here is from genome assembly GCA_026074375.1 of Tanacetum coccineum. Classification (NCBI taxonomy): domain Eukaryota; kingdom Viridiplantae; phylum Streptophyta; class Magnoliopsida; order Asterales; family Asteraceae; genus Tanacetum; species Tanacetum coccineum. The sequence goes on along the minus strand of BQNB010010753.1, from coordinate 44,687 downwards.
TTCTTTGGATTTGTCGTTGGTATAACAAGGTATTCAGTGTAATAAAAGCCTCAAGCGCGTTCTTTTTGATGTGCATGACATCGAGATTGTGTTTTTAGTAGAAGAAAGGGCCAATACTCAAGATCCCAAAAGATAGAACGCTTACTCCAATTCAATTCAATATTTTGATTAGGTTTAGGGTTCTTTTTAGCATATCTGGATTGTTTCCCCGGGAGACGTTTAAAGATTTATAATTTTTAACTGAATATTCCATTTCGGTTAAACTTTCTAGGTTTCGGTTGCGGTTCGAGGTTGAACATAGAATTCCCTTAAATTGCTTCCTTAGTGGATTGTTGTATGCGTTAAAAATCTTCTATATGACAACATAAACGATTTGCTTTGACAGACTCGATGGAGATTGAGTGGTCCCCCCCCTCCCCCCCCCCCCCCCCCCCCCCCCCCTCGTTAACAAGTGGGGCATGCGTGGTAGCCTTGCCCAAACTTCAACCCAGACAAACTACTTCGGCTGGAAAATCATTTGATGGTCACACTAATAAGACTGCGCTTCATTTGGAAATGAGTACCCGTTAACAGGTCTTTCGTCAGAATCCTTTCATAATTATTGGAGTTATTTAATCAAAAGGCTGCAAGTAGACATCCAATGTCCTGTGCAGGTGATCTAGGGCGAGAATATAACATGTCAACATTAAAGAAGTTTCGTTCATACACATCCATGGTGGTGTGTTGATGTTGTCAATATGACCGGCCAATGCTGTTTAATTTTGACTCATCATGCCAAAGGATTTTAAAACCATCAGGCAGCCAACCCTAAAATCGAACGTTTCTAGGGTCACCAGAGAATCAGGTTTCATCATGTCAAAATATTTCCATGCTTTACCGTCACACGGGTGATTCTATAGGTTGATTAACTTTGGACGGGGATTTTCCGAAATTAATCACTAAAATCCTAAAATATTCCTAAAACAAATTAATCACTTAAGAATATATGTGGATTATAAGCAAATCCAAACAACCCTTTAACAGCCTTATAGCTGGTTAAAAAACTAGCTTATAAGATTGTTAAAGGGTTATTGTTTGGATTTAGCTTTATAAACACTTGGTCTACATATTTAACCACGTGGAACAAGTTATTACAACCATATTAATGAATCAACCTACATCACTAACAGGAGGCATTTAAATCCCTAGTAACGTTTAAACTAAAACCACATCCAAAAATTAAACCTTTTCCAACATTCTCGATTCACCTATGTAATGCAACTTATAAAAGCATACCTTCGTTTATGGGTCTCGGCTATATACGGTGCACTTGGCTAAGAATCGGTTCGGCTGCGGGCTCGGCTGTGGTGTTAGGCTGAGGTTCAGGCATATGGCTCAGCCTTTTGGCATAACATTAGCTTATCATCATACATATTTTGCTTATGAACTTTATTAACTGAAATTAAAAAATAAAAACAAACTTAATAAACAAGTAGAACTAATCAAGATTAAAGGTTTTTGAATAATCTTTTAGAGGATTTAAGAAGAGAATTAAACTTATAGAGGAGGAGGGGGAAGAGTGGTGGGTGGGGTGGGTACGTGTGCTCGTGTGCGGTGTGGTTGTGGTGGGGTGGTTTTGTTTATTTGTCGCGGTGGTGGTTGCGTAGATGGGTGTGGCTTGAGGTGTAGATGGTGTCTATGGGTGGTGGGCTGCGGAGGTGGGTAGATGGTGTCGATGGGGTGGTGGATTTGCGGTGGTGTTGTAGATGGGGTAGGGAAGGTGAATAAATAATTTTATGAGGACTATTATATTAATCATCTTGGCCTGGTCTTGGGTCGACATTTTTTTTATCAATTTTGGGTCGACATAGTCGACCCTAATTGTTTTTTTAGAATATCTTTATTTAAAACTATTGTCTCTTTTTTTGGGTCGACTTTTTTTAACATTTTGGGTCGACATAGTCGAACCTAAATGTTTTTTATAAAATCTTTGCTGTTTGGGTCGACATTTTCTTAAATTTTGGGTCGACAATGTCGACCTAACTATTTTTTCATAGAAAAAATAAAGTGGCGGGTGGGTTCAAAATTTGTGTGGAAAATTTTGGGGAATTTAGTGGCAATTTTAGGGTGAATTAGTTCGATAATTTTGGGTCGACAATGTCGACCCTAAGTTTTTATATTTAAATTAATATTAAAAATGTATATTAACAAGCATAGTTACCCGTACGTTGCTGCGGGGCATTGTCATAAGCTAATATTTTTCGCTTTTAAAATTTTTGTTTGGACGTTAATTTTTCGCGCGTTGTTGCGGGGTATTATTTATTTATTTATTTTTTTATCAAAATTTTTGCTGGATCATCTCCTCCTTCATCTGGTAAATGGGCTGCAAAAAGAAAACTAATGATGAGAGTGGGACCCCTCGTTTCTTCAGTCTGGATGGAAAATTCTTGGGGACAAGAAGGATGAAACGGAAGATCAATGTGCATCGAGTGGTTGACTCTTCTAACACTAACCAAAAGGGGCAAAAAGGGCTGCATCTGCGTTAATTGAGCTGCAAATGCGCTGCAAATCAAGAAAATAATATGAGTGTGGGACCCTATGTCTCAGTCTGGATGGAAAAAATATTTGGGACAAGAAGGATGACCAAAGTAAGATCAATGTGCATTCCTGAGTGGTTGATCTTAAAACACTAACCAATTGGGGCAAAAAGGGTTGCATTGGTAAAAATGGGCTGCAAAAAGAGAAACTAATGATGAGAGTGGACCTCGTTCTCAGTATGGATGGAAAAATTCTTGGGTCTAAGAAGGATGAAAAAGATAGATCTCAATGTTCATCACGAGTGGTTAGACTCTTCAAACACTAACAATGGGGCAAAAAAGAAAGCTGGATATTACTCCTTCATTAGGTAAATGGGCTTGCAAAAAGAAAAAATAATGATGAGAGTGGGACCCCTCGTTCTCTGTCTGGATGTAAATGCTTGGGACAAGAAGGATGACAAAGAAGATCAATGTGCATCCCGAGTGGAAGACTCTTCAAACAATAACCAATGAATTGGCGTGGTAGGTTTGGGTAGAATCATAGGTTAAAATTAATATTAATTATTTTTAATTATTCATTTTTAATATTAGTTTAAATGATTTTTAATTTATTTAATATTAATTAAATGATTTTTTATTCATTTTTAATATTAGTTTTAATTATTTTTAATATAAAAAAGAGATTTATCATTAAAAGTTTTATTGGGGATTAAATCATTTTTTTATAAATGAGTTTAAGGTCGACTATTGTCGACACTCAAAATTGCAAATATATGTCGACCTAACCTTGCTCCAAAATTTCCACTTTTTTTCACCAAATTTAAAACATCCCGCCATATTAAAAATCTAACACTCGCCATTACAAACAAATTAGGGTCGACATTGTCGACCCTATAAATGTCGACACATATATTGTTTTATTTATTTATAATTGGTTTATCATTTATATATACAATTTAAATACATTTAATACATTAATAATATATAAAGTTATTATATAAAATTAGGGCGACATTGTCGACCTAAATGTCAACCCAATTGTTTTGTGGACTTTACCTATTTGTTAGAAAATGGTGGGCCCCTCTGTAGTATTTAGGGTCGACACAACCCTTATTTTTCTCGACACCAAACCTCATTTTGGTTTTGTAGTGACGAAGGCCGACGGATCGGTTTTTCACTTCGGCAAAGAAATAAACCCCCATCCGGAGGCGGGCACGGTTTTCACTTCGGGATAGATTTTTTTTATGGAAACACCAAACAAGTCCGAGAGGGGTAATGATGAAAAGAAGAACCATCCTCAAACCGACCGAAGATACAAACGAAATAAACCTTGGCGTAAGGTATACGCAACCCAGCGAACGTGGAAACGCCTAGCTTCAGGAAAAAACATAATGCAGCTCTAACATTGCCATTTAGCGTGATCGAAAAAGTGCATAAATAAGCTAGTCATTCAAGTTAATTCATATGGTTCCTATTGTGAAAACACAAAAAATATATTTCTATAGGATTGAAATTATCAAACTTAATGATGTAATGCGAAAATGGACTCTGATTCTGTTAACGTGACGCACCTTAATCTTGATTTGTGACAAAACGCTTTCACGTGGAACAAAAAAGTTGTCAAATGTAATAGATTTCTCAAGGCTCTAAAAGGCTTTTACTGAAAATTAAAGACTTAAGAGACTAAAAAAACGTGTCACTAAGAAATCCAAATGGTGCAAATCTTAAAGTCCCCACAAAACATGCAACGTTCTAGAAAACTTGTATTTTTAAGTTTTTTTTTCAACTTTTATCTTAAATATTTTTGTTTGTGTTATATAACACTTGATAAAAATTATAATATGAAAAATACATTTAAAAATAGTCTATTCGCAAAATTTTACATCATATTATTAATTTTATCTCAAACAAAAAATAATCAAAGTTAAAGTTGAAAAATTTCTTTTTATAAAGTCGGTTAGAGATTTCAGTAATTATTTTGAAACCAAAAGAGTATCAAGTTAGTTTGAAAGTGATCACAATATTAACTCTTACTCCGTAATAGTATTAAAAAAAAGGAATTATATATATGTAAGATTATATTTTTTAAAGGCAAAAAAAAGATCGACTTTCTTCAACTAGCCCTCGTAAAGGACAAAGGAGTATGTTTTTTCTCGATGTCCTAAATACCCATTATCACTTATTTATCCCAAACTTCCCAGATCGTTGATCATTTTTTTTTTGTTCATTAACCTTTTGAATGGAAAACTACTTAGTGACAATTCTTTTCTAGTCTCTAACCTTTTAACTCAATTAACAATAACTTCTTTAGTTTGATCACTAATCTTTTGAGTTCATTAACTTTTCAACTCATGAAAACTAGATAATGACTAACGTTTTACTCTCTAACCATTTGAGTTGAATCCACATAAAAGCACACTAGTCTTTTGGTCTATAGATTAAGATTGTGACCACTATTTCTTATAGACAGTAGACGGTCTAACTTATTAAAACTACTTAATGACAAACATTCTTTGGTCTCTAATCTAGAACTTAGTTACCACTCTTTTTATAATCACTGGAATTTTGAACTTGATAACTTTCCAGTTTAAGAATGTTTAATGACAATGATTTTTTCTTCTCTTTAACTAATAAATCAGTGATCATTATCTTTGTTGTCACTAACATTTGTAACTAGTGACTGCTATTTTGTAACTGTTACTAATTTTGAAGCAACGACGAGAACCTAGTGACGGATTTTGAAGCAATTACGAGAACTTAGAATATATTCTGTGCCTAAATGACGGTATTAGAGACAAACTAAAGTGGTTACTGAAGGGACTTTTTATAGTAGTGTACTACTGGCGTGAATAGTTTAGTTACATGAAGAATCAATGCATGTACCTTCAATATGTACTTAGTTGTACGCCGGTCCACTGAGAAACAAAATATTAGTTGTTTCTTAGAGAGAAATTTCTGGTAGTTCGTAAGCCCACTATTGATTGTATGAATGATTTAACAATAAAAAAGGTAAGTAATTTAAAAGTGGAAACTCTTGTTGAATTCAAATTGCATGATTAAAGACCAGGCAACAATTTGTTTTTTTTTTCGCAAAGATGAACTTGTATATTACTCCCTCCTCTCACATTAAATGTCCACTATGACTTTTTAAAGTCTTTTTTTCTTTAACTTTGACTTTAAATATATTTATTTGTGTTATATAAAATTAATGAATTATTATTACAATGAAAAAGGACATTTAAAAACTTAATCCATTCATATATTTTGCATCAAGTATTATATAACACGAACAAAAATATTTAGAGTTAAAGTTGAAGAAAAAAAATACTTAAAAAAATCATAGTGGACATTTAATGTGGGACGGAGGAAGTAATTAACACTGACAAATTACATCAAACAGTAAAAGAATAGATATACGATTTAAGCTCGGATAGGACTAGTTACCCATATGTCTGATACTTAAGTCAAACATATACTTACGAGTGGCGAATTTAAGTTTTTTAATCAGGGTATGCACTCTCGATAGATAGATATGAGGTAAGGGTAAATAAGATAATGAGCGAAATCGGGTTTCGGGTCGGGAAACATCTGAGCTTTTAAATATTTTTCGTTCATTTTGATTGAATTTTTATATTTTCGATTTTTAGCTTATTCACCGTTACTAAATTTCTCAAGATGTAGGGGGTGTTTGGGATTCCATATTGAAAACAAATTATCCGTTATGAATATGAATAATCAGATAATCAGCGGTTACAAAACATGATTTTGAAAAATAGTGTTTAGATTTGATTATGATGTTTGAAATCGCAATAATCAGATAATCAGTTCTTTAGTGTTTGACAAATCAGATTATTTCTTGATTTTAATAGATAAAATGACTAAAATAGACATTGATATATATTCATTAAATTGTTTTTATATATCGTATGAAATTTTATATTCTACTATAACAATATCTTTGTAACTTTTATAACAATTTACGACATACTCCTTCCTTTATATATTACTACGTATAATATCCTAATATGAATACAATATACACTCTAGAGCAGTGTTACCCTTCTTATAATATATAAAACATAAAATCATTTTCTTTTCTGATAAATCAAGGGCATGGGTAACAAACACACACTTAAATCCAATTTGATCAATACAAGCATTTATCCACAACCTTGCACTTCACCCGTTAAGTTTTTATTCTTGTTATCAACAAAATACCAATAAAAACAAATGGAATGCACTTCACTGAATGTACTTGTTGAACATAAACTTCACCCTTAAATTTTTATCTTGGTACGTCATGTTATCAGATGCTCAACATGATATTGGAGAGGGAAGAAGTTAAAGTCTCGAGAGTCATCTATTACGTGATGATTTGTATGAATAAGTTTTGCAGGAAAGGTGACACTGGCCTGTATTTGATAGAATCAAATATGCTTCTTTGATTTGGTAATAATTCTAGCATTTAAATAATAACAAGGTTTTTAATATATGAGTTTTGCAACTGATGGTTGCTCGTACCTACTTTTATGAAAATGGCATTTTGAACCTATCAAAATGCAAATAAGCACTTTATCCACTTTAGGTATCCAAACACAACTTGTTAGACTCTTGCGTTTTGTAACATTGTATAATCATATAATCACATTGCAATCGCAATCCAAACACCCCGTAGTCTGACAAGTAGATTATTTTTGGAATATTTTAAAAGTTCGATTGCCTCGATTTATGTTATTACCCGCTATTTTTTTCCGAAAAAAATTAAGCTAATGGCAACAATATACAACCTTTCAGATTAAAATTAAAAAAAAGGTTATATTAATTTAAACAATGCAAGTAAATATTGGGATAAGACATTTGTTATGTATATTGAATATGGATGTTCTATGCATGAAAAGGAAAACATTAAACTAATAGTTTTAACTCTCGCCCCATTAAAACAAAATTAATATGCAGTAAACTTTATCTACCTAACTTGACTGAATACAGATATTATAATACTCGTTAATACACATTGTATAAAATGGTATTGGAAATTTGGATTGTGGTATTTGTTGACTTTCTAGACAACTTTAATACTCCATCTTCTTCGAAACTGCTAACTTAAAGATTTCAATGAGTGGTAATGAAAGAAGTGATAAAGGTTATGATACTAATAGCTTGTTGGAACAATGGAGGGATTCTAATCCTGATAATGATGATTACGACTCGTTTGATGCGCTATGTCCGAGAATCTGATATGTACGATCACCTTCATGTCCATTTGTAATGATCTTGATTTCATCTGTACGTTGGTAGGAGAAGAAATAGATTTTTTGTTCTTGTATGAGTCAGTTGTTATCTAATTTTAGTAGTATACCTTGGAGTAGTGTTTTCTTAACTCTTATTGTGCTTGTTATGTACGGCTTTTATGTCCTATATAAAACGGGCTGGCTTGAGATGTGGGATTCACCCACATCCTTTGTACTGAATCGTTTTTTTTGAAATAATACATTTATCGGGGAAACCCTTTACCAAAAAAAATACTCCATCTTCTTCATTCTCTCTTACCGTTTCTTTTTCTTTCTTAAAAAAGCGCAATTTAATATTATCTCTTTATTTCCAGTCAGGTATGAACCATCATTTTTTCTCTTTATACTCGGTATGCACCTTGCAAAAACTTGCTGTATAAGATCACAAAATTTTTCTTTTTTAACCACTGACCCTGTAATCTACAAATATCTGCAATAATGATCTTATTCACATTTTTTTTATGCACCAAATAACTATATTCTCTTGACTACATTTCCAAACTCAATTCATACTCAAACCATTCAACCCTTATCCACAATGATTTGAGATGAAATTGAGCAGACATCATCAAGTGGAATATAGTTCCCATTCACACTAAATGAGGGGTTATACCTGTCATATCTATATTTCCTAACATTTAGCCCCTAAAAATAGCCAGTAGCATACATCCTCACTAGAATGATCAAGAGGCAAAGAGGGTTAGGCTTCATTATACAGGGAACACACTCCCTCATTTAGACACATCCTAACCTCCTATGACAATGTATTGGGTTGAACAAAAAGGTTCATCTTTCACACACTCTCATATTACACCATCATACACCTATCCTTCCGGACCCTGTACCTTCACATTGGATAATCTACCTTCATGGTATATTATCTAATTAGACCTCTTACTGACCCAACATAGCTTATACAGTTTCACTCACAAGACCTCAAAACTAGAAAAGCTATGTGGTTAGATATACAGTACAGTCACACTAGATAAACTCTAAATTATCATAGAAATTATTCCATTGGTCTTGGGTTGCGAAATCCCTCCACTGTCCTAATTCACGTTGTGAACATAATCCAAACATCCCTGTATTCCTCAATATGAACACCAAAAAAAAAAAAAAAAAACACCTTTTGAAACTACCACATCAAGCCTGCAACAAAGACTTTTATCATAACTTCAGCTACATGTTGGACCACTTAAGCCCCCATGCTTCTGCAACATTCATAACAACATTGTATCTTTTAACTCCCAAACTCATCAGCTTATATTTGATATTATCCTTTCTGAGACTTCCACGCTATTTTTAACTTAAAGTTTTATTGTCTCTATATATTCTGTCATTCGTTCTTGCAATAAGTAGTTAAGTATGTGACTGCAAGCTTAATCTTCAATTTATTCAGAACACTTCATATATTATTCTTACAAGCATGATCTTCCAAATACTTTATCACTTCATCTATACTCTTATAATCTCTGTCCAACTTCATCATCAGACACATTTCCTTTCAAACTTTAGCAGAGTTTAAACATCATTCATAGAATAAATGCTTATGAGAGTCACACATATTCTTGCACAAAGAACACTTCAAATCATCATACTTATTCTAAATCTTGATTCTGTCTTGAGTCATAAGCTTCCCTTGAATTGTCATCCATCATGTTTAATAAGCTGTTTGGGATTAAGTTGTGTGCAACCATATTACTTGATGTGATAATGATAATAAAGCCAACACCTTAATCCTTCCACACATTCTTTGTAAAGTAAGGGACAGTCATACCACTTCTATTAAGACACATTACCTTATCTTCAATATTCTCAACGATGTATGGCACTGAATATTCCTAGTATAGGATTTTCTACATTGCATTTAGTAGGCCATATCAAATTACAGTTTATATCATCTATAGAACAGTTGCCATTTAGCCTTATTGCTAGGCATCATAATTATGGATCTATTAAAGATGAAAATAATCAAAGGGCCTTGCTCACACCATCTATCATGCCATAAAGAGATTTTTCCCCATTACCAATATTTTATATCACAAATCCCTTTTTATTATCTCTTAAATCAAACCCTTTTTTGCCTTCCCCAACTATCAATTGCATTTAAAGAAACCTTCCATATATGTTTTGTTTAAGTTTCCACACATTTACCCATTAACCCAGTGGGATTTCTTTACCTTTCATTATTTTCCACAACTTGCTTACTAACAAGGTTTCATACATTCTTTCAAAGATCTAAGACAAGGCCCTCCATTCTCTTTATCTCTACAAATTTTTCATGATGAAGCTCTAGTTTACCCTTTTGAGCAAAATCACCAACGCTATTTGTAGAAACCTTTTAAGCAATTTCTTAATTTCTCTAATCGCACCATATGACAAGAGGTACATAGAGGCCCAATATATATGCATAGAAGCAAGAACTGAAGCAATTAACTATAATCTTCCAGCATAAGATAAAATTGTGTTCCTCCAATAGTTCACTTTACTAGCAACTCTATCCACCAAACTTTGACAGTCTTTAATTCCTAATCTTTTTTCAAGTAGATGCACACCAAGGTATTTCATTGGTAGTTTTCCACACCAAAAAGGAAGAACACTCATAAGATCACTCCTTTCTCTTTCATTAACACTTCCAAAGAAAATGGTACTTTTGCTTAGATTAGGAAAAAGACTAAAAACCAAGCTGAAATCATTTTTAGAGCACTATTAATACTTTCAAAAGAATCTTCTATCCTATTACAAACAAACAAAAATATTATTCAGCAAAACATAGATTTGTCAACTTGGTTTCTTTGCACCCAAAATGATACTTAAAGCTTTGAGATTATTCAATCTTCTTGATCATTATTAGGTTGAAATGTTCAATCAAACAAGAAGTACATGTAAGTGACACTCAGGATCTCCTTGATTAAACATCTCCCACCTTTAAAAATAGCATGACTAACACCTTTAACAATAAAGTAAAGGCATAATGTAGACTACTCAAGTCTGATCTCAATCAAAACATTGTAGGATGAAATTCCAACATAGATCAAGGGTCTCTTTTAAACTCCCAATTCACTGTATCTATTGCTTTTGAATATATGTAAGGATCTGAAAAGAATCGCCTTCTTTTGGTCACACTAGAATACGTTAGGCTCGTAGGTTAAGTACTTTTTTTGGAAACCCTAGTAAGGTAATAAAGGCTAAAGTTCCATGAAAGCCCATACAAGCCCAGGGTTCACGACCACATAGACTGGTACTTAATTACCCTCTCTATTTTGGATAAGGTGTTGTTGTTCCACTTTCTATTTTATTTTAAGCTAATATTCTCTCTTCCTTTCTTCATCTAAAAAGTGTTCATTCTTCCAACATTCATCCTCTACTTAATTTGTCATTTGAATTGTGAGTTTAGTTAGTTTATATTTATTATACAACTTGGTATCTAGAGACAGGGGTGTGATATTAGTTTTGGTTTTGTGTGCGTTGTTACGTTCTTATTTAGGCGTACGTTGTGGTGTCAAACTCGCAAAACAAAGGATTTTCATCTTTTATAACGGGCTTGATATGTATACTACTATCAAGGATTTGTTTAATGATGGTCATTGGACTTGGCCTCCAGACTAGATTTCAAAGTATCATGTCCTTGCTACTATAATGGTTCCTAATATTGTCCATAGTGTTGTGGATAATTTGGAATGGCGTGATTATTCTGGGACTGCAATGGATTTTTCTGTGTCTTCCGTGTGGGATTGTATTCGGCCAAGAGGTGATGAGATTACTTGGTGTGATGTGGTTTGGTTCTCTAACTGTATCCCTCGGCATGCTTTTCATTTATGACACATCATTAAAAGGAAATTGAAGACTCAAGATAATCTGAGACAATAGGATGTTAGTAGCAATACTAACTTAAACTTGTTTCAGTGCCCGTTATGTGAATCCCAACCGGATTTGCATGACCACCTTTTCTTTGAATGTGTTTTCTCTTTGCAGGTTTGAAATCATATGAAGATTTATGCTGGTACTCCGAAGGTGGCGGCTTCTCTTAATGCTATTGTTGATTATATCATTCCTATATCCAAGAAGAAAACTGCTAGAAGTGTGATTGCTAAGCTCGTGTTCGCGGCCTCTACTTATTTTATCTGGCAAGAAAGGAATTATCGGCTTTTCAAAAATCAGAAGAGGTCTCCAAATCAGATTATTGACTGCATCAAGACCATGGTACGGCTCAAACTTCTCACATGTAGGTTCAAGAAGACAAAGGCTACGATGTCTTTTATGCATATGTGGAAGTTACCTGATTCTCTTATATATCATGTCCCTAATGGATAGTTGCATGCCGTTTTGGTTGTTAGAGGTTTCTTCGTTGTCTATGGCTGTGTATGGTTCGAGATTGGAGTACCAATTGAGAGCTGTACTCTTTTTTCCTTCTCCAGGGTTTTTCCCACTAGGTTTTTCTTGGGAAGGTTTTTTAAGGAGGCAGTATCAATTGGCTTACTATACTTCGGATGAGCAGCGTTTGGATAGCTTTGGGGATACTTGTTCGATCCGTTGGTTTTTTCCTATTGGTGTTATTGTTGCTGTATTTATCTAGTTTGGTCATTATGTGGCATGTCACCAATGGCTTAGGGTGGTTCGAGTGTTCTGCTCGAGGTAAATGTGGTACTTTAGCCACATTCCATTGTACTTAATGTTTTTTTTGGTGTGATTAATATTTTACCGGGGAATTCCCCTTTACCCAAAAAAAATTGTTCTTCAGGGTCTTCCACCAGATGTGTATGCTATTGTCAATCATCATAAAGTTGCAAAAGAGATATGGGACAGAGTTAAGCTTCTTATGCAAGGCACGAAATAGTCATTACAAGAAAGGAAATGTAAATTGTATGATGAGTTTGATAAGTTTTCATTTATAAAGGGTGAAACACTATATTAGTAGTGCTGGAGATTTGCTCAACTAATCAATAACATGAACGTTATCAACATGTCAATGAGACCAGTTCAAGTGAATACAAAGAACAGTCTACCACCAAAATGGAGCAAATTTGTGACGAATGTGAAGTTGGCTAGGCATTTACATACAACAAACTATGATCAATTGTATTCATATCTTGAACAACATGAGGCACATGCAAATGAAACTCGCTTGATGTGTGAGATTTGTTGCCAATTTCAATTAACCACCGTCTCACATTACCAACTATCATTCTCAATACAATGCTACACAGTTTCCTCAACAGACAAACACCATGATTCTACAAGTTCACTCTCCTAAATCATACTCACCAATGTATGCAGCACCTCATCTATCACAACCTTAAATCAGTCATTTATCCGTTCCACTATCACATCAATACTAATATCAAATGAATCATCAAATCTCATATGTTCTACAAAATGCTTATCATTCACCTCAAGTTTCAATACAACCATTTACTGAGTTCCCTCAATTGGACTAAGGTCTTGCTGTTCCTGTATTTACTCTAGGAGATGATCCAATTGCCTGTCTTAACAAGGCAGTAGCTTTCATGTCAGTTTGTAGCTTAGCTGCTATCAAGTTCCTTTTAAACCAACAATTCAACTTAGGATACTTCTATAAGTCCGAGAAAAACCAGACCACTATTCAAGACGGTAGGGTTACTGTGTAACAAGTTCAAGGAAGGCAAGGACAAAGCTATGATGGTACTGGAAATAAGGGTAATGTTACTAGTTCAGGGGGAAACAATGCATGAGAGCAGGCAAGGGTTGTTAAATGCTATAATTGTCAAGGTGAAAGACACATGGCTAGGCAGTGCACTAAGCCTACAAGGCCAAGAAATTCAACATGGTTTCAGGAAAAGCTGTTGTTAGTTCAAGCACAAGAATCATGCCATGTTTTGGATGAAGAGCAAGTAGCATTTCTTGCAGATCCATGCATTCCAAACGGAAGCTGCTTAGACAACCATTCTAAACAATGCTGCTTTCCAGACAAAGGATCTAGATGCTTATGATTCTGACTGTGATGATGTCTCTACTGCACATGCGATTCTGATGGCCAATCTTTCCAACTATGGTTCATATGTTATCTCAGAGGTACCTCATTATGAACCCTATCATAATGATATGGATAATCAAAGTGTGCATGCAATGCAGGATTTTGAACAAACATCTGTTGTTGATTTTCCAGATAATGAGATAACAAGTGATAGCAATGCCGTACTCTTAATATTTGCAAGAAACACAACAGGCAGCTGTTTAAGATACTAATTTGTATGCACGACAAGATTCAATGATATTATCTGTAATTGAGCAAATGTCTGAACAAATGATTAATCATGTAAATAATTAGGAAAAGGCTAATCAGGAAAAGAATAATGAATTCTTAACCGCTGAGCTTGAGAGATATAAAGAACGAGTCAAAATCTTTGAAAAGAGACTTAATATTGATTTAAGCACTTGTGAAAAAATGAACGATTCTTAAATGAATGATATGATTAAGGAAAAACTTGCACTTAAGCAGCAAATTGACTCACTTGAACAAATTCTTTCTAATCAAATCAAGAAAAAGGAATCTTTATTGAAAACATTTACTCTTTTCAAAAATGAATCCAAAGAAAAAGAAAGTAAATACATGGACAAAGAAATTGATTTAGAAAAGAAAATAAAGGAACTGGACAATATTATATATAAAGTGGGTCAATCTGCTCAAGCAGTGCACATGTTAACAAAGCCACAAGTTTTTTATGATGACACTCACAAACAAGCTCTTGGTTATCAAAATCCGTTTTACCTTAAGAAAGCTCAACGGATTAAGCTAACGTTGTATGATGGTAGTGTTATCTCTAGTCAACATGTTGTTATTCCTGTTAATGATGAGGAAGAGACATTGATTTTGGAAGAAGTAAGTCGATCTAAAATGCTTGCAAAACAAAACGATCCAATTTCAAAAGAAAAGAAAATTAACACTACTCCGATTAATTATGTTGAGTTAAATCAATTGTCTGAAGATTTTGATAAACGTTTTGTTCCACAACAAGAATTGTCTGCTGAACAAGCTTTCTGGTTACAAACTTCAAACCCTAATACTGAACAATCTGATATTTAACCTGTTAGAATTGAAGCTCCTAGTGAACTTCCTAAGGTTAGTTTGGTTAATACAAGTCTTAAAAAGCTTAGAATCTATCTTTCTAAATTTGACATCATGGTGAAAAAGCAAATTACACCTAATGCTATTATTACAAAAGATGAATGGGGGTTTGAACACACTAAAGCTATTTTTCTAAATGAAATTATTCCATTTTTAAAGACCTTAAAAGATATATTTGATGTTTTTGATAAGGATCTTCTAAATGAGGTAACAGAAGTACAAACAGTTTTTAACCAAATGGAAGCTGCTATTCAACAGTGTTCATTAGACAAACAATGCTTTGAAATTCATAAGAAAGAACTTTTTCTTGATAATGATCAACTCTTACACCAAATTATGTCTCAGGATATTTTACTTACTGTTATGAATTCTACTATTGTTTATGGTGATTCTATAAATTTGGAAATGCAAAGTAGTGAATCTTGTGATAAGTGTTTTGATCTTGATGCTGAGCTTTTAAAAAAACAAAATGCGTATAATGAACTTTTGAAAAGTTACTCATAACTTGAAAAACATTGCATTTCTCTTGAGTTGACAATGCAACTCAATCAAGAAATTTTTCAAAAGGACAAATCCTGTGATAATCAAAATGCTCTTGAAATTCTGAAATATTTTGAAAATAATGATTTGAAAGCTCAGCTACAAGCTAAAGACACTACCATTCGAAGTATCAAATCTATGAGAGAAAATGACAAGGAAGAGAAAGTCAAACATGATATGGATGAAATTGAGACCATAAACATTGAATTAGAGCATAGTGTGGCCAAATTACTTTATGAAAATGAGCGTTTGCATAAAGAAATTAAGCATTAGAAAAAGATTTACAAAGATTAATTTGATTCGATTAAAAAGATATGTGCTCTTTCTAAAGAACACTGTGACTCTTTGATTGCTCAATTAAACTCCAAGTCTATGGAAAATGCGGATTTAAAAGGACAAATTCAAGAAAAGGTTTTTGTGACAACAACATTACAAAATGAATTAAGAAATTAAAAGGAAAAAATGTGTTTGATAATGCCGCCACAATAACTAATACCACAACTATTCTCCAGGAATGTTCAAGCTAGACTTAGATCCTTTAGCTCATAGGTTATTGAAAAATAGGAACGCTCACATAGACTACCTTAAGTATACTCATGATCAAGCAGATATTCTTCGGAGAATAGTCAAACAAGCTAAAGCAAAACAACCTTTAGATAACGTTAGAAAACAGAATCCTAGTGAACCTCTCTTAGACTCTGCATGCATGTTTACAAAACACGTTTAGGAATTGTTTTTTGGTAAAGGGTTGCCCCGACAAATATATTAACCAAAATAAACAGTTAAGTACAAATGGAATGTGGTTGAAGTACCACATTAACCTCAAGCTGCACTCAGCTTGTTAAACAAGTGTTTATGACATGCCATAAACAAAAAATGAGCCAGTAACATACATAACGAAAACTAGACATAACAACCAAGATGATTTAAGAGAACATATAATCAAGCGAGCATCCTGCAACCCATCAGCAACACGATAGGAGCAATAGAGATCCAAGTAAGGCTGCCTCCTTAAAAAACCTTTCCAAAGAAAACCTAGAGGGAAAAACCTTGGACAAGGAAAAAAGAGTACAACCCTCACCTGGTACTCCCATCATGGACAATACAATAGCTTGGAATCTTCCATTGGTCAAGCAGCAAACGAGACTTGGTAGACATCTTCTTGAACTTGAAAGTAACCAACTTCAATCTCACCGTAGAGAAAATAACGTCAACAATCTGACCCGGGGTCGAAAGTATTCTTCTTGAACAATCTACCATTCCTTTCCAGCCAAATGTAGTAAGAAGTAGCAGCAACAACGATCCTAGAGATAATACTAACGTCTGTTTTACCCTTAGATAAAGGAACAATAAAAAAGCTACACAGCCCCCCCCCGGCTAAGATGAGGAGGAATAGCGTCCATGCCGTAAAGAACACGAACCTTAGACCACACCTGCGAAGAAAAAGAACATTCAAAGAACAAGTGATCATGAGAGTCAGGAACCAAATCACACAAGGGGCATTTTAGCAGGTTTAAGTCAATACTTGGACTGACATCCCATTGCCGTAGCCTGTCTTGTGTCTTCAACTTCTGCTGAATAACCAACCAGATATGAATGGCATGACGGGGAATACAATGAGAGAACCAGACAACATTGTACCAATTTACCATATCCGCCCTAGATTGAATCGTATCCCAAACACAAGCCACCGTAAAAGGTCGCAAAACTCCATCCCTATCCCACCATAGAATAACATCATCCATATCATCAAGTAACACAAGGACATGTAATTGAGCCAAAAAAGGAAATCGTGATAGCCAATCAAGTGGCCATCTCCAAACACCATCAGAAATAAGGTTACTAATCGAGTTTTCAAGAGAAAAACCCGATCTCACAATATCCCAGTTAGAAGCACATCTTTAAGCGGGCACACATCTGTCCATCTATCAAACCAAACAGATGTAGATTTACCATTGTTAATCTTATGCCAAATAAAAGGTCTGATTGTTGATCTAATTTGGAGAAGCTTACGTCATCCCCTACTAGCATCACCTCTATAAGGTACATCTGAAAAACTACGACCTTTAAGCTTATACGTATGAACCCATTTAACCCATAAAGACTCCTAGAGAAAATACTCCCACAATAGATAAGCCATTAAAGCAATATTAAAATCCTCTATTATACGAATACCAAGGCCACCCTCATGCTTAGGCATGCATACAGAATCACGTTTAGGAATTGTTTGTCTATGTTTCTAAGACATGCCCTAGTTTAACAAAACCTAGTGAGAAATTAGTGGTTGTCACACCATTGAACAAAAACAAGAAAGTAGGTTTGTCCAAACTCTGTCATAATTAATAAAGTAACACCAAACAACAAGAGGTTCCCCAACACACCAATTTCTAAACAAACCTAAGTTGACTTCTACAGGATTGAAGAGTTCTACTAGTACTAGCAGATCAAAGCCTTCAAGCAATACGAAGAACAATAGGATCTTGCGTACTACCAATAGCAACATGAATAATAAAGTAGAAGAACACCCTAGGAGTGTTAAATATAAGTCAAATAAAATGAATCGTATGGTTGAAACTATTTGTAATTCAGATGTTAAGCATTCAATGTTAAATGCGAATTCATAATTAATTCGTGCTACTTGTAATAAGTGTATGTTTGATACAATCCATGATATGTGTGTTATTGATTTTGTTAAAGATGTGAATGTATGTTCTAAATCTAAATCAGCTAAGAATGACAAATAATAAAATATTTGGAAACCTACGGATAAAGTGTTAACTGAGATTGGCTATAGGTGGAAACCCACAGGAAGAACTTTCTCTTTAGTTGGTAATTCGTGCCCTTTAATTAGGTTTACTTCCACTAAAGTAGTGCCTCTTAAGGAAACCACTTCTCACTCAGTAGTAACACAAAAACCAGAGCTTAAAGTCTATAGCCGGAGACCCAAACAAGTAAAACCTGTAGGTCCATGTACAAAATCTAAGATTGTAGAATCTAGGATTGCTAAAAACTCGGAACCCAATCATTCTTGAGGATCCAATGCTACCGACGTTCCATCTTTTTCTCTTGTTAATGACAGGTTATCCAGATTGTTCTATGGCATCTGGACTCGGGATGCTCAAAACATATGACAGGGAACCGCTCTCAGCTCATGAACTTCGTCAGTAAATTTCTGGGAACTATTAGATTCAAAAATGACCAGATTGCAAAGATTATGGGTTATGGTGATTATTAGCTGGGAAATGTAACTATCTCAAGGGTATATTATGTTGAGGGCCTCAAACATAACTTGTTTTCACTTGGACAATTCTGTGACTTAGATCTTGAAGTTGCTTTTCGAAAAAACACTTGCTTTATTCGGGATTTAGACGGTTTTGATCTACTTTTAGGATTCAGAGACACAAACTTGTACACAATTTCTCTTGATGACATGCTAACGACTTCTCTTTTTTTTTGGTAAAAGGGACTCACCCCGGTAAAATATATTAATCACCCAAAAGCCAATAAGTATAATGGAATGTGACTGAGTGTCACATTAACCTCAAGCTACACGCTTGAACATCCTACCATCGAATGACATGCCATCCGAAATACATACCAAATACAAAACTATTAAAAAACACAATAGGAAAGAACCTCCTAATTGTGCAATAAACTCAAATTACACACTAGCAAAGGACAAGAAGAAGCAAACATTTAAAGATTGTATCCGGCAAATCCCACACCTAGCATAACAGTCCCTCCTCTTGAAGAACGTTTAAATGAGCATGAAAGCAACTTAAGACGAACAACAGACTTGATGCATTCAATGACTTGATTAACGATTCTCTTCATCTTCTTAAACAACCTCCAATTACGCTCTTGCCAAATGAAATATGCAGAAGCCACAACAACCAGTTTAGCAATGACAATGTGAGACGATCTACGCTTAGCTTTAGGACCAATATGATGAATAATCGCATAGACATCATGCACACACGCGAGTCAGACCATGCAAGCTTTTTTATATGATCCCATACATCATTTGAAAATGGGCACATAAAAAATAAATGTTCATGGGAATCCGGAGTCGCTTCACATAACGAACATGTAGAACCAAGCGTGTTCGAGACATCCCAAACATAAACCCTATCTTGCGTTTTCAGTTTATGCTTGATGATTAACCACAAATTAAAAGCATGACGAGGAATATTCGCTGCAAACCAAACCATATCATACCAAGCCACTTTGACGTCCCTAGGACGAATAGAAGACCATACCTGACTAACCGAGAAATTCTTCACAGTTCCATCACTTAAACGCCATTCTAACCGGTCACGTTCATTCGAGATCTGAACAAAACACGTATTCAGGACTGGATACTTATCGAGCAACTCATGAGGCCATTCCCAAATCCCTTCATTAATAATATCACTAACCCTTGACTTAGGATTAAGACTAGAACTAAATATATCACGAGAAGACACATGTTTAGCTAACGGACCAGCTTGACACCAAGTATCAAACCACAACGAGGTACTCGTACCATTTCCAATTTTATGCCAAATGAACTCGCGAATAATGGGACGAAGTTGTAATATTTTCCGCCAGCCCCAAGACATATTTCCTCGCAATGGAACCTCCCAAAAGCTACGACCTTTAAGTTTGTATGCATGAATCCATTTAACCCATAGCGATTCTTTTAGAGAGAGAAGCTTCCATATGTGAGATACCATAAGGGCTGAATTGAAATGATCTAAACGACGGACACCAAGACCACCTTCATTTTTAGGGAGACAAACCACTTCCCAAGCAACTTTAGCTTTGCCCTTCGACGATGTACCCGGGCACCAAAGAAAATTCCTCATAATTTGTTCGATATCAAGGAGAACCCTAGTAGGAATAACAAACACCGAAGCCCAAAAAATATGCATTGAACCAACGACCGATCTAATAAGTTGAAGACGACCAGCAATAGATAGGGATTTATTCTTCCAATCTTGAACCCACTTTGCAAACTTTCTCAACCAGCTCTTTTACATCCTTCGCACCATAAGCCTCGAAGAAACCAACGGAACTCCAAAGTATTTTACCGGTAACCGACCCTCTTCAAAAGGAAGGACATTAAGAATAGACAGCTTGACGTGATTCAAAACATTACAAAAATACGCCGTACTCTTAGGGAGGCTTGGAGTTAGCCCCGAAGCATGTTTAAATTCATCAAGACTATCCTTAATAATACGAGCAGATTGGACATCTCCATAAGCAAAGAGGAATAAATCATTCGCAAAACAAAGATTGATAAGATCCAATTTAGTTTTGAGGTCGTTTTCTGTGACTTGTACTTTGTGCCTTGAAGTCGCACCCCAATGTTACTATTCCGCTGTCGTCCGATTCTGGGGGTGTGACAACAAGAGTAAATAAATAGGAGAAAGAGGATCACCTTGACGAAGACCCCGCTTCCTTTGAAAATACCCATGAAGAATACCATTGATGCTAATGGAGTATGAAGTGGTTGTAACACATTCCATAATCCAAGAAACCATACGATCATGGAAACCAAATCCTTTAAGAAAGAAAACCCAATCAACCGTATCATAAGCCTTTTGGATATCAACCTTAAAAGCACATCTAGGAGTTCCACGGTCTAAATGATAATTATGCATAAGCTCTTGCGTGAGTAAGATATTATCCGAAATACTCCTACCCGGGATAAACGCCGATTGATTGGGACTAATCAAAATCTTCAAACTTTGTTTAATGCGATTAGCTATAATCTTGCTAATACACTTAAACAAAACATTACAACACGAGATAGGACGATAGTCATTAACACGCGATGGAGACTTAACCTTAGGAATAAGAGCAATAATCGTATGGTTAAGTTCTTTTAACAGTTTACCATTAGTAAAGAATTCACGAATCGCTTTAGTAACCTCATCGCCCACAATATCCCAAGCCTCTTTAAAGAACGCAGCCGTATACCCATCAGGACCCGGGGATTTATCATCACCCATAGAGAACAATGCTTCTTTCACTTCACGATCTGAAATACTACGCACCATGAATAAAGCCTCTTGCTCTTCAAGACAATTCTTAAAAAGATTAGCATCATTAAAACCATCATTATCAGCTGCCTGACCTAGAAAAGCTTCATAGTGATCAACAAACGCACTTGGGACATTTTCATTTTCAAACAGAACGCCATCACCATTTGTGACTACATCAATTCTACTTCTACTAACCCGGCTTTTAACCGCTTTGTGGAAGTAAGCTGAGTTCGAGTCACCTTCTTTAAGCCAATGAATTTTGGCTTTCTGCTTTAAAAAACGTTCCTCTTCTAAGATCGCCTGATTGAAAGCAACCACACAAGTAGCTTCTTTTTCACACAAAATATAGTTGAACGGATCTTTCTCAAGGAGAGTTTGAATCTGGTCCAACTCAACACGAAGCCGATCTACATTAGCATGCATATTACCTTTCTCAAACAATAATTTCCTAAGCCGCTTTTTCATGCTTTTTAGCTTTTTAACAATACAAAACATAAAAAACCCGCTGACCTCATTACACCAAGTCCCTTGAACAATTTCTCTGAACCTTTCATGCTTGGTAATAATATTGTAGAATTTAAACGGTTTAGGTTTACCTTGAACAGCCATAGGAACGCTTAATATCGAAGGAGAATGATCCGAATTACGATAAGGTTTAAAAACAGCATGGACACCAACGAACTCAGAAATGAACGCCATGTTGGCCATAATGCGATCCAACTTTTTTAGAATCCCATCGTTGCCCCTTGGTTTTTGATTCCAAGTATATTGCAGCCCAGAATTAGTCACATCCACAACCTCAATATCATCAACACATTCCTTGAATTCCCTCATAGCAATATCAATTCGAGAAGAACCCGCCGTGGATTCCTCCAAAAATAACGTTGCATTGAAGTCCCCTAAAAGGCACCACGGACGGTTACGAACATAATTCTTGTGATGACCCAAAGCATTCCATAGGGAACGCCTTTGAATATACTTGTTGTGAGCATAAATAAACGAGCAAAACATTTCCTTCTTTTCCCTCTTTAGCCAAATACGAGTGTGGACAGCTTGCTCATCTTGTGTTAGAATCATAACATCAACATCATTATGGTTCCAACCTAGAATAATTCTTGTACCCTTTCTACACCACGCACCATTGGAAGACCAGTCCCAATGACGAAACACAAGCGAACATAATTTATGAAGATTCGAATCAGCGACATGAGACTCTAAAATAGCAAAAATAGAAAGATTATTTTCAGAAATAACCTGCCTAACTTCATTTTGTTTTGGGGAGAAGTTTAAACCCCGTATGTTCCAAGATGCGACATTAATCATTGGAAACCTTGTTAACGGGAGTGCTTGCCCCCTTAGTAGTGAACATTTGACCATTGCGATCATCAAACACCATCTCCTCATCAACTTCTTCACAATCACTATCTTCATTAAGAATAGTAGTTGTCTTATCACCCTTGTCCTCGTCATCAGTTAATGCTCCAAACGAATTCTGAGTAGGTATTGCATTCGAATTAACCTTCTTCTGAACTGGAGCATTTGTTGTCAAGTTGATAGTTTCATTATTCACCTTATCATTATTCTTCGACGATTCAGCTTTATCAACTCTTTGATACTGAAGATTAAGAGCGGGTTTACTAAGCCGAACCCCCTCCACTTGCTTATTTTTCTGATTGGGCTTTGATTTTCTTTTTGTTACCACAGTAAATCCATCATTGACAGCCTTAGATGGAACATCCACTTTAGGGTTCTTTGGGCATTTATCATTAACATGATCAAAAACCTTGCATGTATTACACCTAGGTGGATTCCATTCATACTCAACATCAATCTTAGCAAGCGTGTGACCCTTTTCATTAATTAGCGGAATAGCAATTACAATTGAATCCTTCAACTCCTCCTCCATTGAAAATTCAACAAGGGCACGAGCATACGTGTTTCTTCCCCAAGAACTTAAACACATATTGCTAGTATACGAATCCAGCATAATTGGTTTACCAAGTTGTGTTGTAATAAGGCTCAAACCAATCTCCGAGTAGGCCACAATAGGAACATGATGTAGTTTAACCCATAGTGGGGCTGACTTAATCGCGTCTTTCTTCAATTCCGAGTTCTGATTCCAAATATTCAAGATCAAGGGAACACCACGAACTAACCAAGGACCACTTTCCATAACACTTTCCATACCCTCTTTTGTATTAAACTGAAACATGAAGAAATCTTCATGCAACTGAGTTCGTTTTAAACCAAACTTCGCCCACGTATTTTTAACATAGTTTTCCACCAATGGGAAGGCTAAACGCTTCCCAATGAAATACCCGTATAGCGTATTAGAAAAACGTGAGCTTACCTCTTCAACAGCCTCCATAGGAATAGCAACAGCCGCACCTTCAACCCTTTCAGGGTTTCGGAGCTCTTGGAGCTTAACAATCTTTTTATTAGGGTTACTGTTACGATTCAGAATATTGGCAAACGAAAATGTAAACGCTGTAGATTTTGTAGTCGTGTCTTGGTTCACCATATTATCCTCAACTACATTAACATAGGCTGCTGGTTCACCAAAAATTTCAGACGCATCCTCATTGATAGGAGGCATCGTCTTGTTAGGAGGCAAACCAGAATCTTTCGCATGTAAACTACCATCAAGCGATTCTACATAGGAACCCACTTTAACAACACCACGCATCGCTGAACGAAGCTTGCCTTCTTTGATAATCTTACCATCGATGTTACGGATCTTGTCAACAAGATTATTTGATATTGAACCACCAGGCTCCATTCTCTCTAACAATCGTCACAATAAAAAACGCACAGAATCCAAAATTAGGGCACAAAACAAATAAATCGACAAAACCCTAAATAGGTTTCAGCGACAATCAATAACAAAACAAACCCTAATCGCCAATCTTTGAAGAACGCGCAGAAACAATTAGTATAACCAGAAAGCGACAAACCCTAAACCTATAAAACGATTAAGAACAAAAAACATGACAAACCCTAATTCAACCTTCTCGTCGAATCGCATAGAAATCAAATAAAGCAACGATTAAAAAAACCCTACGCGAGTTAACTGATCACAAGAGAGATGGGACGAACGGATCGAGGCCAAAACGCTATCACAAGTTAATTGACGTAGAAGAATCCATAATCAAACGCAGTATTCAATCGCTATACAATGAATGGAAAAGGAACGAGATCAGAATCGCACGCAAAGGGGAAGTTCAAAATCGCCCATAGTAGAGAGAGATTAGGGTTTATGAGTGTCTCATGATACCACTTGTCGTACTTATAAAACACATTTTTGAGGGGTTTGAATAGTACTTTTACTGTTCATAGTTTATAAAATTACTTTTATAAACTTTAATTATCGAAAATGTCGTAGTTTATTTATTATAGATCCGTTTTTAGCGATTCTTTCGAGTACGATCTCGTAATTAAAAGTTATATCCTATTTTTGATGTTTTAAAAACTGAAGTTGCTGTAATGAATAGTGTTTTTATAAAAATAGTTTTATAAAAGTATTTCTCGTTGTAAACTCGTAATTAACGTATCTTTTTCGTTGTAAATCGGTTTTTCGAGTTTCTTATCATTTTGGAATCGTCATGAGGCGTATTATTTTTATATTAGGCTCTACCTACTGTATGAAACACGAAATAAAAACCCTTTTATTATCCAAGTGTATTGATTTATAAAAAGTTTGTTTTATTAACTTTATAAACCCTAATTTATAACTAAACATGTTTATACTTAAACAACATGTTATCATAATTATAGATCCATTATTTCATGATATATATGACCATATGACATAAGAAAAAGTGTATAATTTCATAGACATTAGTAAAAACCCTTTTTACATATTCAAAAGTCTTAAGTGGTGATTTAGCCATAAATAACATATTACACATGAAATAATGATAATAAAAAGTATAAAGGAATTTAGAAGACCTTAGGGATGATGTATGAGATGAGAAATGAATGCTAAACCCGTGTTTAGTAATGGGAAAAAGTAAATCTTGGTAATTGTTAACGATTACTCACGATTTACTTAGGTCAAATTCTTAAGATCAAAGGATGAAGCTCCTGACGCTATCATCAAATGCATCAAAAATATTCAAGTTCGTTTGAATGCCACAGTCCGTAATGTTAAAACAGATAATGGAACTGAATTTGTCAATCAGGCGCTTCAAGAATTTATGAAAATGTCGGCATCTCGCATCAAACATCTATTGCTCGCACTCCTCAACAGAACAGCATTGTCGAAAGATGAAACCGGACTCTAGTGGAAGCTGCTCGTACAATGTTGATATTTTCAAAAGCTCCATTATTTCTGTTGGCCAAAGCAATCAATACAACTTGTTACACCCAAAACTGTTCCCTGATTCGTCTCCGATACAACAAAACTCTATATGATCTGATGCACGACAAGAAGTTGGATTTATCGTTTCATCATGTTTTTGGTTCACTCTGTTATCTGACCAATGACAGTAAAGATTTTGGTAAACTAAACGCGAGGCTCATTATTGGTATTTTTGTTGGTTACGCTCTCGCAAAGAAAACTTTCAGAATATATAACAGGAGAACCCTAAAAATCATGGAAACCATTCATATAACGTTTGATGAGCTGACAGCAATGGCTTCTAAACAATTCAGTTTAGGACCCGGACTTCAACTTATGACCCCTAGAACATCCAGTTCAGGACTCGTACCAAACCATGTTCCTCAACAACCTTGTATCCCACCACCTATAAATGATTAGGATCCTTTATTCTAACCCATGTTCGATGAAAACTTCAATCCTCCACCGAATGTTGTTTCTCTAGTTAAAGTAGCTGCTACACCAAGAGCTGTTGATATAGCCGATTCACATGTGTTAACTTCAATTGACCAAGATGCACCATCATCAAGTATCCCATCAACACGAGAACAAGAACAATATCCAATTATATATCAAGGTGTTAAAGAATCCCCCAAAACACCACACTTTCATGATGATCCACTTCATGAAACTCTTCATGAAGACTCGACTTCTCAAGGATCGTCATCAAATGTGCGGCCATCCCACACTCCATTTGATCTTTTTGGTAAATAGACTAAGAATCATCCATTAGCAAATGTGATTGAAGATCCTTCTCGACCAGTCTTCACAATAAAGCAACTTAAGACTGTCGCAATGTGGTGTTATTTTGATACCTTTCTCACTTCAGTTGAACCGAAATATTTTAAAGAAGCAATGCTCAAATCATCTTAGATTGAAGCTATGCAAGAAGAAATACATGAATTCGAGCGACTGCAAGTTTGGGAATTAGTACCTTGTCCAGATTTAGTGATGTTGATCAAACTCAAGTGGATCTACAAAGTCAAGAAAGATGAACTAGGGGTGTACTTAAAAATAAGGCTCGATTGGTTGCCAAAGGATATCATTAAGAGGAGGGGATTGATTTCAAAGAATCATTTGCACCCGTTGCTGGAATAGAGGCCATTCGTATCTTCATTGCAAATGCTGCCAACAAAAACATGACAATCTATCAGATGGATGTCAAAAATGCTTTCTTAAATGGTAAGCTTCGCGAAGTGGTCTATGTTAGTCAACCGGAAGGATTCGTAGATCAAGACAAGACAAATCACGTGTACATGCTCAAAAGGCACTCTATGGTCTTAAACAATCTCTATGCTCGTGGTATGATATGTTGTCCAACTTTCTACTATCACAAGAATTCTCCAAGGGTGTAGTCGATCCAACAATATTGACCAGGAAAGCAGGCCGCGACATCTTATTGGTATAAATTTATGTCAACGATATAATTTTTGCCTCTACTAAACCTGCTATGTGTGATTAATTTGCTAAAATAATAACTTCTAAGTTTAAGATGTCAATGATGGGCAAAATGTCTTTCTTTCTAGGACTTCAAATTTCTCAAAGTCCTAGAGGCATCTTTATTAACCAATCTAATTATGCTCTTGAAATCATAAAGAAATATGTTATCCTATCTAATGATCCCGTTGACACTCCTATGGTAGAAAAAAGTAAACTGGATGAAGATCTATAGGGGAAACCAGTCGATCCTACACATTATCGTGGGGTGATTGGTTCCTTAATGTATCTTACATCCAGCAGACCAGACCTTGTATTTGTAGTGTGCATGTGTGCTCGGTATCAAGCAAAGCCTACCGAAAAGTACTTACATGCAGTTAAGCGAATCTTTTGATGCCTGAAAGGAACCATTCATATGGGTCTATGGTATTCGAAAGATTCTTGCATTACTCTAACAGAATATGCAGATGCAGACCACGCCGGGTGTCAATATACTAGACGCGACACATCTAGAAGTGCATAATTCTTGGGAGATCGTTGGTCATCCAAAAAGCAAAAGAGCACTACTATCTCCAGTACAAAGGCAAAATATATAGCTTTATCTAGGTGTTGTGCTCAAATCTTATGGATGAGATCACAACTAACAGACTATGGTTTTAAATTCAACACGATTCCTCTGTACTGTGATAACAAGAGTGCAATCGCTTTATGCTGCAACAATGTTCAACACTCGAGATCCAAGCATATAGATGTGAGATACCACTTTATTAAGGAGCGAGTGGAGAATGGAGTTATGGAACTCTACTTTGTCAGAACCGAATATCAACTTGCAGACATCTTCATAAAAGCTTTGCCACGAGAAAGATTCAACTTCTTGGTCGAAAAGCTGGGTATGAAAAGCATGTCTCCTGAAACACTAAAGAGTCTGGCAGAGGAAGAGGACGAGTAATGGTGGTAACTCGTGGTATATCCTGTGTATCATATGTATATAAGAAAACATAAAAACTCAAAAAGATTTTTCATTTTATATAAATTTTTCAAAAACAAAAAACAAAAATATAAAATTAGAAAAATATAAAAATATGTATCTCTAACATGTTTTCTGAAAATCGATAACATTTACGGCCTTAACAATGTCATTTAATAATGATACGAGGCTGCAAATGAAGTTCGGGCAGAAGTTATAAAAGTTTTCAAAACATGTCAAATGGCTTGCTATTATTTCATATAGCAACCCGGTCATCAATTTAAAGGCAAGTATTTCGTCAAAAAGAAAACTTGACCTCGCAACGGGAATAAAAACTCAAAAAGATTTTTCATTTTATATAAATTTTTCAAAAACAAAAAACAAAAATATAAAATTAGAAAAATATGTATCTCTAACATGTTTTCTAAAAATCGATAACATTTACGGCCTCAACAATGTCATTTAATAATGATACGAGGCTGCAAATGAAGTTCGGGCAGAAGTTATAAAAGTTTTCAAAACATGTCAAATGGCTTGCTATTATTTCATATAGCAACCCGGTCATCAATTTAAAGGCAAGTATTTCGTCAAAAAGAAAACTTGACCTCGCAACGGGAATTAATTTTCTCGGGCATTGTCTACTTCATGACCATGCAAAGGCTTGTGTTTACTTTGCAACACAATCCATGCTTTCTATATACAATAAATGTACGTGTCAGTGCATTTATTTGTTAAAAATAAAAGAAATCTTATTTTTTATGGTGTTGATTTAAAAAGGAACTTAATCATATTAATGTTTCGTCAAAAATTAATTTTCAAAGGCATTTGACCATTCAAACAATGACTACTGCTCTTTAACTAGAAAACGGGTCATCATTTGAGGGGAAGAAATTGTCAAATAATCTTTTAAAAAAATTCATCATGTGACAAAAGGAAAAAGGTCTTAAACAATAATGGATTAATATTTAAAGGGGAGTTAATTAAATTTAACTTATTTGTGCTTTATATGTTATGTCTTTAATCCTTTAGGACCTTAATAACAAAATAAGTAGCTTAGTCTAGTAGTTAAAACCTTTAGGGACTATTTGTGCTAAAAGTCTAACTAGATTTTGCCTTAGGAATGTTATTAAAGAAAAATAAAAGGGATATGAAAGTTGAGGGGGTGAAACTGCCAAAATTGAAAAGTTTTAAACAATAACACCCACCCGTTTTTTATCACACAAACACAAACACTCCATTTTTCTTTATCCACCATTGCTAGAACTCGAATTTCTTAAAACACAACAAATCGTGTGTTCCAATCCTTAAGGTAAATTATAAATATGTTTCTTACATCCTAAACAACTTTTAATCAAAAGGAACTAAACAAATATCCACAAATTGGACCGAAAACCCTAAATCTTGATTTAGGGTTCTTTAAAATTAAATGTGTTTTTTTGTTAAATTGATTGGGGGGTTTTGATGTTTAAGGGTTGTAGATTACTCGTTTGTAGGCGATTTATACACTTACATTAGGCGATTTATACAAGATTTGTATAACTGGGCGATTTATACCTAAGATAACACTAGGCGATTTATACATAGCAATTAACACTACGCGATTTATTCTTGAGATTTACACTGGGCGATTTATACCTGTAATTTTGCAGTAGGTGATTTATACAGGGTATTTTTCCTAGAATTCTATGTGTGTTGGATATTTGACTATGTTCGACCAATAGTTAGTTTGTTGACCCTCTAAGTTAACTTCCTGATCTTTGATCATCAACCTGTGTTATACATGTATGCTTGATAATCTGTGTTTAATCCCTAGTTAATAATCAAAGCTTGCATCTTAAAACTACCTGCATGAAACAAATTGTCAATCAGTTATATATACCTGTTTGTATATAAAATGTATTGGATAATTCTTAGCAGATTCATGAACACTCCAGCTTAACAAACTGCTCTTGACAATGCCTTGGTCTCTCCTGATAATCGAGTCAAGATTGGCAAGTGCAACATGAGAATCATTCTCACAATGACAAAGAAGGAACCTACTTATCAAGTTGTCTTGGATGCTCTTGCACTCTCTCCTCTCTACCCAGCTTTCCTAATCACAACTGAAGTCCCAAAAATATATATGCAACAGTTCTGGCACACCATCACCAAGATTAAGACACTTCTTCAAACCAGTTCAAGTTGGACAAGAAAAAGTGCAGAGTTGATGTAGAAGTCGTTCGTGACATTCTCCAAATCAGTCCTAGACATCCAAATCAAGAATTTGTTGAACCTCCTTCTTTTGATGAAGAAATTGTCTCGTTTTCAAGGAACTAGGCTACAAAGGAGACATTGAATCTGTCACTAAAGTGATTACTGACCATATGCACCAACCTTGAAGAACCTTCGTTGCTGTCATCACCGATGCCTTTTTGGAAAAACTACAGGTCTTGATAAGATTAGACTTTCAAGAGCACAAATCCTGTGGGGGATGTTCTATAACAAGAATGTAGATTATGTTGAACTACTTTGGGAAGACTTTATAGTCTAGATAGACAACAGAAACACTAGTGCTGCAAGAAAGGAAAACATGCCCTATCCAAGATTCACTAAGGCTATCATTTCTAAAGATAAGTCAATATCTATGAGGAACAAACTATTCATGCATACAGTCCAGCATGACAGTATTTTGGGCTATTTGAAATTTGTCTCCAAAACTGATGACTATCAAGCATATGGAGCTCTAATTCCTGCAGAGATGACTAATTTAAAGATACAGAACTCTCCTGCCTATAAGACTTTTCTAGCATATGCTACAGGAGCAATCCCTCCCAAGAAAGCTAGGAAATTTAAGAAACCTGCTTCTTCATCAAAGAAGAAAACTCTTGTTGCTGTTAAAGAGCCTGTAAAGAAACCTGCCAAGAAACCTGCTGCTAGAAGACAGTCTGCTAGTGTTCAAATCGAAGACACTCATGGTGTGTCTGTGTCAAAGAAGAAGGCACCGAAGGCTAAAAGAAGCAAAGTGATTGAATTGATGTTTGAAGCCGCATTACTTGAGGAAGCTCAGTTGGAAAAGGCTATCAAAAGAAGCAAACAAGAAACAGACATTCATCATGCAGGTGACTCAAGTGAGGGAGCTCGTTTAGAACCAGAGGTTCCTGATGAGCAAAAAGGCAAGTCAATTAACATAATTGAAGGAACTGGTTTAAAACCAGGGGTTCCCGATTGATGTGTGTTTTCCGAGCTTTAAATTTTTAATACTAGAAATACCGGTTTTGACTAAAAACATAACACTCGGGAAGTATACCCGTTCGTGTATAGTATAGCTTTTAGGTAAGTCCATGTCGTTCCACGGGAATTGAAGTTTTCACAGTTTGTAATTAAGGTGCTAAGGTTAATAAGATTGTTACGGAACAATTAACCAAATCTTGCATATATCGGATATTATAACGAAAGCAATTAAAAGATGATTCAATCAAATGATTAAGGTATGTTTGTTTAGGCAATGATCACTTAGATAATGATGTGTTTGGAATAGTGTTTAAAATAGAGTTATCACAAGTTATAAATCCTTTCGGCCTTTAAATATAACTAGTGATTATATCGATTAATAACAACAAATCCTTTCGGCCTTTATAAGTTATTATAACCAATATATTAAGTGGAATGATTAAACACATATATAAAAGAACCCTTTCGGCCTATATTCTTGTATAAAATATGTTTTACCAATTTAATAAACACATATCCAAACGCTCCATATCCAAGATCACATTATGCCCAAACAAACATAAGATTACTACTCCATAATCAAAGAAGTGAAGATCATAACAATCATATAAATTCCAGAAAACTTCATATTAAAAGAGTTATAGAAATTATACCAAATGATTACAAGATCAACGATTCGACAATTAGTTTTCCCAAATGAAAACTATACTAAAACCCAAAC
The DNA here is from genome assembly GCA_026074375.1 of Tanacetum coccineum. Classification (NCBI taxonomy): domain Eukaryota; kingdom Viridiplantae; phylum Streptophyta; class Magnoliopsida; order Asterales; family Asteraceae; genus Tanacetum; species Tanacetum coccineum. The sequence continues at coordinate 12,493 of BQNB010010753.1, read as the reverse complement.
TATTGATTCCAATCGACCCGAACCCTTAAGGTGCTGTCACCACCCTTGAAATTCGTGATTAGATGGTGTGGGGTGATGAGAGAATTGTTGTGGAGGTGTGTGTAAAATGAGAGAAATCCTTCTCTATTTATAGGCTGATTTCGGGTAGAAGTGCGGCGCACTTGAGAAAAAGTGCGGCGCACTTAGGGAGTTAATGCACTTAGCATTTATTGGGACTTTAACCGTTTCTTTGGGAAGTTTGAACGAAAGTGCGGCGCACTTACAATATTGTGCGGCGGTTTTAGGGACTCGATCAGAAGTGCGGCGCACAAGAGAAAAGTGCGCCGTACTTTGGCATTTTCTTCTTGAGATTTGTATGTAATGATATATGATGAGATGATTTCGTCCAAGGCATCATAGGGAGGTATTTATAGGCTAGATATAACTTGGGGACCAAGTTGGAGATGTATGTGGATGGATTTTGGACCAGATTCGTGAATTAAATGAATCTTCATAAAGTATGTTGTACTCATTTGTAAAACCGGCTGTTTTGGTAATATCTCAGCAATTGGCTTTTTTCATGGTTGTAGATAATTGAATTCTCTTTCCGTGGCCGCTTGAATCAACTCAATCCGAGTTCGTATGCTCCAGTTATGGCCAAAACAGTGGACAGGTGTCGGGAGATCTTTATCTTGAGTTTATTTCTTCGTTTAAGCTTCTTATCTTCGTGTATTCTTTCGTTTTCTTCCACGACACATACCTAGAACATATAATAGCAAATATACTTGATTAAGTACCGAAAATTCACAAGAAATGATCAAATAAATGCAAATAACGCCGCCGAAAACATGTATAATTTAGGCGTTATCAAATCCCTCCACACTTAGCTATTGCTTGCCCTCAAGCAATTAAAGCGAAAAAATAAGATCATTTCAGGCATAGACATATAACAAAGCACCTCACATAGGAAAAGTGTTTGTTTTTAAATTCACACGAGTCACTCAGATAGGGTTTTATATTTGTGAAGTCACTCAATTGCACATATATAATCTAGGTCGCTACCATATGCTTGTACTAGACACATAAACATGCCCGTTGCACCTAGACAGAAATCTCAAAGAGGCAAAACGTGATAACGATAGAGATGAGCAGCATAACTTAATTCCGTGTGCCAGAACTTTGCATTATACTTCGAACTTTTTTTTTTTGAAGATTTCTTTTCATTCCAGATACTGCGATAACTAAGGCTGGCATAAAACTTCTTCATCATCGAGCACATTTTACTTTCTCTTGGGATACATTGGGGATCTCAACACTAAAAGTGAGTGCTGCAGATACATGATTGCATAGGGATTTATTTTACCTCTTATCATACGATTTTTGTCTATAAATTAACCTCACTGCGGTCTAGTAAATAATGATCAAGCACAAGTTCTGGAGCTTACTAAATTACCGGCCCACTCATATAACTTTATACCAATACCAATGTTCCAGAAAAGGCGACAAAGACCATACGTACACATCCGTAATGACGGAATAGACACATATGACTGCATTCAAACCCTAACTCGAACAAGCTAAAGGCAAAAATTATCTTGGGTATCAAAGATGGATACCCGAATTATTTAAGGCTAAATTTCTCACAATTTTAATGGGTTGATTTTGTGCTAGTTAAAATGTCAATCCGGTTGGATTTGCCTTACTAAGAGTATTCATTTTTAATTTTTAAAGGAAAGTATACATTAATTTTTTAATTTTCCAGAAAATATTAGTTGAAAGTTTGAAAATTTCTGCAGGGCAAACATGAAGGGACATGATTAATTTTTCCTATTTGCTACCCCTCCACACTTAAGTTGAACATTGCCCTCAATGTGAGAACTGATAAATATAGAAAATAGGGAAAATTAAGGGAAAACGGTACTTACCGGGGTATAGAGAGATATAGCTACGTTGGAGCTATCCTTGAGTGATTCCATTACGTTCTTCTTTATTTTTTTAGTGAGGAGCGAGAGCTCCTCCACACTTAAGTAGAGCATTATGCGTAAAATTGAAACTTCTCGGGGCTCATAAGTGCTTGGCTGAATTATGAAGGATATGGCGCGAAACGAAGCGCCAAGCATGTGTATTCTACCACATGTAATGTAATACTCCAATTATATAAGTCTCTAAGTGTAAAATGCACAATAAACACAACTACAAAAAAATGTAAAATTCTAAAGCGGAATTTCGTAGGCACCACGGTTGCATTTAACGCATGCAACAAGCCTTTAAACCCCTTGGTATCCCGAGTGGACGAGTTATAGTCTCGTGAGGGTTTCCAGCGAACACACCCACAAAGTTCGAAAAATTTCTTTTTGGATGCAGAAGTCGAGATACGCGACACACCGGCCGAATGCGTGACATACTTAAAAACTGCAAAGGTTTTTTTGTTTTATAAATAGTTTTTAGTTTTTTATAGGTTTATTATTATTTACTATTACTACTATTATTATTATTACTATACTTATCTCGATTTAAGATTCCTTAATGATACGGTTTAAGTGGGAATGATCCACATTTAAACGTTGAGTGTATGGGGTCTTTAGTATATACTCACGGAATGGATATTCATTTGTTTTTATAATGTGATAGTTTCCTTTTGATGTCTTAATTGGGCGGTCTTTTTTGATTTTATTGTTAATGATGATAGAAGGTGGTGGATCTTTTTGAATTTTCGGATGATCATCAGACTTTCCACTCCCGGTGAATACGACATTCACTTGTTCTGTTTGAGCTTGAGGAGGAGGAGAAGGCTTAGTCTAATCGGTTTGTTCTAAAGATATGTTTTGAGATTTCGAACACTCATCTATTTTTCTTTCCATCATTTTAATTTTAATTTGGAAATTCTTTTTATTTTGCCTCATTTTTAAAATCATATCGTTAACATTGTTTTTGAAAAACATATTTGTAACTCTTTAATCATCCCAGAATTTTGTGATTGATTTTTCAAGATCAGTTTTAGGTTGAGGTTCTTGGTTTACTGTTTTAGACTCTTTGTTAGGTAAAACACCGGTAGTTTTATGATCGTCGCTGTCATAGAGTTTCCAATGAACAGTTCTTATGCTATGAATACATCTTTTGAAATCTTCGAGACCATTTCTCACATCATTGTTTAATTCTGTAAGCGATTTCTCGGAATTATTAGGATCATAAAGGGATTGGTGAGAAAATGAATCATGAGAATTTTAGTTTTGATAATCTTCAGATTGGATGTAATTGGCTTCATGGCGTTCACACATCGGAGTGTCATCGTTCATGTTGTTTTTAGAAGCGTTTCCATTTCTAAGCTCATTTTTCTCACGCGTGTCTTCTAATTCTTCATTTAAGCTTATAACTTGAGAATCCATAACCTTCGATTTTTCCATAAATCAAGAATTATCATTATTACTATCACTTGCATCGGCGAAGAAAACAGATTTTTGATGATGATCGTTTTGAGATTTAATGGACCAATCAAGATTGAAAAGGACTTTGTCCTCAAGAAGTTGAAAAGCTTGATTTGGACTTTTGTAGAGGAAGATTCCTCCAGCTGTTACGTCCAGGATTGCCTGAGTGGGTTTGTCTAGACCGTGATAGAATATTTGAATAATAACTCCTTTGGTCAGACCATGCCCATGGCATTTTTGAAGCATGTTCTTTAGTCGTAACCAGGCTTCGGTTAGACTTTCACATATGTTTTGAGAGAAATTTATGATTTCAAGTAAAAGACGGTTAAACAACGAAGGTGGAAAGAATATGTTTATAAAAGCTTTTCTCATTTGTTCCCACGATGTTATAGACTCTTCATTAAGTTCGTTAAACCAGGTTTTAGCTTCATCGCACGAGGAAAAGGGAAATATTAAAAGCTTTACGGCTTCACTCTGCGTTTCACCGTATCTGAACATGTTGCAGATTGCGAGAAATTCACAGATGTGGTCATGCTGGCCCGCAGATAACCATCGAATTTATTTTCGCAAATCATTTTCAAGTGGGTACTGTTAATAACAAAATTGTCATCAACATCGATTTGAACAATGGCATAATTAGGATTCGGTGCTACAGTCTTAGCACTTTCCCACATAGGCTGATCATCAGGATCGAGAATTATTTGTTTGGGTTCAACATCCTCTTCAGGTATATTTATAACGATAAAGTCATTAACGGAGGAATGCTGAGTTAAAGATTTGAATGATTCGATCTCGATGACTTCTTTCTGGATAGTTTTAATCTTATAAGTCCTTGTTTTTAAACTTTTATTTAATTTATATATTAGATTTATAAGTTGTTTTCCGAAAGATACTGGATTAATACATATGTTAAGTATTTTGCTAAAAGACATTTATATATATATAATTAAGGTTAATAGGATAATATTCAAAATAAAGTAAATTATTTTCATTTTTTTACTTTTATAGATTTAAATATTAGATATATTTTAATTTAATTATATATAGCAAATAAGGATAAATAAATTAAAGATATATTTTTTTGGATAGGTGCGGCGTACTTTAGGAAAAGTGCGCCACCTTTTCTGGAAAATTTATGTTTTTTTCTTTGAATATTATGATAAACTAGATAATTACAAATACACAAGGCATATAATCAGATAAAATACAATTCCAAATGATTATAGAACCTAAGACTAGCAGATTAGGGGTTTTAATTTTTGGTTTTTGAAATAAGATTCTATTTGTGAAAATTTTCAGAAAGTGCGGTGTACTTGGGTAAAGTGCGGCGTACTTCCTGGGTTTTTAGGAAAATCGGCGCACAAATAGGATGTGTGGCGTACTTTCTGGAGAAAAATAATTTTTGGTTTCCGTTTGCCAGAAAACGGTACGGCGAGTTTAAAAATTTTGTGAAACAAAATAGCACCAGAAATAAGCAACAAACTGATAACAACTTAAACAATTCCCTGGCAGCGGCGCCAAAAACTTGATGTGTGTTTTCCAAGCTTTAAATTTATAATACTAGAAATACCGATTTTTACTAAAAACACAACACTCTGGAAGTATACCCGTTCGTGTATAGTATAGCTTTAGGTAAGACCAGGTCGTTCCACGGGAACTGAAGTTTTCACAGTTTGTAATTAAGGTGCTGAGGTTAATAAGATTGTCACGGATCAAATTAACCAAATTTTGCATATATCGAATGTTGTAAAGAAAGCAATTCAAGCAAATGATTAAAGTATGTTTGTTTAGGCAATGATCACTAAGATATAGAAGTGTTTAGGATAGTGTTTATAAGTTTAGAGAGTAAAAATATCACGAGTCGCAAATCCTTTCGGGTATGGATATTCATTTATTTTTACCACATGATATCCCTTTTTCGATGTCTTAATAGGTTTATCTTTTTCAGTTTTATTGTCAACGATGATAGGAGGTGGTGGATTTTTTTGAGTTTTCGGAGAATCATCAGACCTTCCATTCTCGGTGAATACGGCATTCACTTGTTCGGTTTGAGCTTGAGGAGGAGGTTGTGGCTCAGTCCAATCGGTTTGTTCTAAAGATATGTTTTGAGATTTCGACCACTCATCTATTTTTATTTCCATATTTTTAATTTTAGTTTGGAAATTCTTTTCATTTTGCTTCATTTTTAAAATCATATCGTTAACATTGTTTTTGAAAAACATATTTGTAACTCTTTGACCATCCAAGAATTTTGTGATTGATTTTTCAAAATCAGTTTTAGATTGAGGTTCTTGGTTGACTGTTTTAGACTCTTTGTTAGGTAAAACACCGGTGGTTTTACCATCGTCTCTGGCAAAAAGTTTCCAATGAACAGTTCTCATGCTACGGATACGTCTTTTGAAATCTTCGAGATCATTTTTCACATCATTGTTTAATTCTGAGAGCGATTTCTCGGAATCATTAGGATCATGATGGGATTGATGAGAAAACGAATTATGAGAATCTTGGTTTTGATAATCTTCAGATTGGATGTAATTGGCTTCATGACGTTCACACATCGGCGTGTCATCGTTCAGGTGGTTTTTAGAAGCGTTTTCCTCTCTAAGCTCATTGTATTTCTTACGCATATCTTGTAATTCTTCTTTTAAACTTATAATTTGAGAATCCATAGCCTTTAATTTTTCCATAAATCAAGAATTATCAGTCTTACTATCACTTCCATCGGCAAAGGAAACAGATTTTCGATGATGTTTGTTTTTAGATTTAATGGGCCAATCATGTTCGAAAAGGACTATGTCCTCGAGAAATTGAAAAGATTGATTTGGACTTTTTTAGAGGAAGATTCCTCCGACTGTTACGTCCAGGATTCCTTGAGTGGGTTTGTCTAGACCGTGATAGAATATTTGAATAATAGCTCCTTTGGTCAGACCGTGCCCATGACATTTTCGAAGCATGTTCTTGAGTTGTAACCAAGCGTCGATTAGACTTTCACATACGAGTTAAGAGAAATTTATGATTTCAAGTAAAAGACGGTTAAACAACGAAGGTGGAAAGAATCTATTTATAAAAGCTCTTCTCATTTGTTCCCACCATGTTATAGACTCTTCATTAAGTTCGTTAAACCAGGTTTTAGCTTCATCGCACAAGGAAAAGGGGAATATTAAAAGCTTTACGGCTTCACTCAGAGTTTTACCATATTTGAACATGTCGTAGATTGCGAGAAATTCACGGATGTGGTCACGCGGATCGACCCGTAGATAACCATCGAATTTATTTTCCAAAATCATTTTCAAGTGGGTACTATCGATAACAAAGTTGTCATCAACATCGAGTTGAATAATGGCAGAATTAGGAGTCGGTGCTACAGTCTTAGCACTTTCCCACATAGGCTGATCATCAGGATCGAGAATTATTTGTTTAGGTTCAACATCCTCTTCAGGTATATTTATAACGACAAACTCATTAACGGAAGAATGTTAGGTTGAAGATTCGATCTGAATGTATTCTTTTCGGAACATTTTAAATTTACAAGTCCTTGTTATTAAATTTATATATTAGATTCACAAGTTGTTTTCCGTAAGATAAAGGATTTATACATATTTTTTTATTTTTCTAGATTTATATATATATATATATATATATATATATATATATATGTATATATATATATGTGTATAGATATATGTATACACATATATGTATACACATATATGTATAGACATATATCTATACACATATATGTATATACATATATATATATATACATATATATAGAGCGATAGATATATTTTAACAAGGTATGTTACCCACGCGTTGCCGCGGAGCGGAAGTGTAGGTGTTTTGCGATTTCGGAACAGTGTAGCTATTTATTCAAGGAAGTAAAAACAGAAAAAAAGACGATATTTTGTAAGGAATCGTATGCAAAAGTTTTGTGGTGCATAAGGGGACGTTTGATACTGATGCAAAAACCAAAGAGGTGTATTTCTCTCTTCTGTTAAAGTTATAAAGACCCAAAATACCATCCCTTGCACAAATTTTATTTAGTAAACTACAATATAAAAGTACAATGAAACGACAAACATGAGAAAGATTAGACGTGGCGAACAATGGAGACTGGCATTGATGTAGACAAACAAAGATGCAACAGAAAGTGAGGAGGGCACTTGTTAAGTCGAAACAATGAAGCGACA